>JAVKPL010015745.1:0-13131 GCA_032173675.1 Gastrolobium villosum
CCCAGCGTGAAACCCACGCTACGAGGGCGGGATTCGAAGCAGTTTTTTTTTAAAAGGGCAAAACCCTATTTTTCTCACACTCTTCCTACTTTTCTCCCGCGCCGCCACCTCCACCAACCTTTCCCCATTCTTTTCTTCTTCTTCTTCTCACTCCCTCAATCCTCCATAGCCACCATTCTTCATCATTTCTCCAACTGTGAAGAACCCAAAACCACCATCAACCACCACTTCTCAGCACCATTACACCACCGGAGGACACAAAATTGTGGGGTTTTTCTTCCAAGTGATAAGGTTTCTCAAATTCCTTCTTTTGCATTCAATGGCTGGTGACAAGGTAAATTTGATGATACTTGATTTATTAATGCATTGGTTGTTTGATATTGCTATGTTTCCATGGTCATATGAATGCTGGTGGTATTTGATCTTTCATGATTATCTTGGTTGTACAAGTCTGGAATTGCATGCTAGGTGTTTGTTATATTGTCTCATAGGAAAATTCAAAATGAATTGCCTAGTGCATACTTGATGGCTTTCATAGGTGTGTATATATGCTAATCCATGGTTGTCATACTTGAAAATACATCATATAGCAAATGCATGCCAAGGGTTTAAGATTTTATCACTCACAAGAAACATGTATTTGCTTAGATGCATTGGGTGGAAATAACTTGAATACCAAATGCCATAACCACATGATAATTGATGTTATTTTGGTCCATGAGAGTATAATCCTGATTTCACATTGATACAACCCAACCCAAGATTACTCAAGTTTATAAAAGGGACAAGCACAGGAGAAATTGGGCCTCAACTAATATGGATCAGGGCCCAATTATCACTCCAATTGTCACTGAAGCTAAGAATGGTGACTCAGCAAAATTGGTTGCAACAAACTTAGTGCGTGTGTCTCCACGTGAAGAGGAAGGGAATAAAGAGCATGCTGAGGAGGGAGGGAGAATCATCTAGAATCAGAAAGAAATCAAGACCTGATTGTTCCACAACTATATTTCTTTTCCTGCAACTTTACTTTTCTGTTGTTGTTGTTTCCTGTTGAAAATGAGCTGATTGCTTCTGTTGGACAATTTGCTTTGCTAATTGGTTCTGAAGCTGTAAGATATTTTGTCATAATACCAGAATTGACGTATTTCCTTTTTAGAGCTGTGTTTGATCTCTGATTTGAATTGATTACTTGTTATTTGAATCTGGTCCGTAACACACATACTATTTGGTTATGACTTCTTCCAAAGCTTGGATATGGACTGATTGCATAAATTACTAGCATGAACTGTTATGAGATGATTTGACTGAGTACAGTGTTGACCTGTAATAAGCATGAGATAAATCTGGGAATTGTTGTTGGTTATCTAATATGCTGAATTTTAATGACATGTTGCTGAATGATGCACATACTTGGATTCTATTGTGTTGGAACTTTTCTGAGTGCAGGGAAAGAAGACCACCAAAAAGACTGCTGGCGCAGGAAGTAAAAATACTGGTGGAAGCAGTGCATCTGGCACAAAAAGGCCTAGGGCCCCTGCTCTGGTCGATTTTGATGGCAACCGGTTCCTAACTCCAGAAGCACAGGACCGGTATTACAACTGGTTCTTGAAGAAGAAAATAATTCAAGAAAGAAGAATTAGTAGTTTCCTGGCGGACGACTGTCCGGTAAGCATGACGATACAGAGGAGAGGCTGGAACCATTTGGTTCAGTTCCCGAGAGCCAGCTGCAGTACCATTTTAAGAGAATTCTGTGCAAATGCTGATAGGGAGACTATAGACAGGACAAGAAAAAGCTGGGTACGAGGGAGAGAGGTCTCCTTCACACCATTTCAGATAGAGAGGTTCTTGCGAACCTCCTGGGATGCTACACAGTCCTGCTATTTTACAGACACATTCAACAGGATGCAGCCTGTTGAGGGGGTGTATCGGGAGGAGATGCCTGCTATAGCTACAACAATCCGTGAGGGTATCACTCAACCTCACTCTGCCTGGAAGCCAAAACATGGTCAGCCAGATGTACCAGAAAAACTAGATCGGCTGGACCTCAATGAGGAGGCAATTTTCTAGCATTCCTTCATTAATTCTACAATCATAGCTTCCACTAACTTGAGTGATGTCAATGTGGAAAGAGCAGTTCTGCTATATACTCTACTGGGAGACAATAATCTTCACATTGGGGCTATTCTGTCTGATAGGATAGTCTATATTATTACTCAAGGAAGATCAGATTTTAATTTGACTCATTGCTCACTGATTGAGCAACTCTGTATACAAGCAGGAGTGGAAATACCTGAGGATGAGCCAAGAGACGTGAAAATAAAGAAAGATCTGACTCAGAACCATTACAATGATATGCAAAAGGAATCCAGAAGGTAAGCTATATGCAAAGCATCTGGCGGTGCTGTTCCACCACCACCCCAGTCTCCTCTGCACCTCTGTCTGCTGATTCTCTGTTGCTTCAAACTCTTGACCATCGACAGCACCAATTGATGGTTCAAAGTAATTATATGATGAGTATGCTGGAGCGACTTTGCCTGGACAGAGGAATTGACACAGTTGGGTTGATGGCCCAATTTCCACCCACTTCACAGGCTGGTCCATCTATGCCTTCCACCGCTGCTGATGATGTGCTTGCGGACCTTGAAGCTGATGATGTCATGGATGATGTTTAAATTTATTTTCACCATCACCCACTGCACATTGCCAGTTTCTTGGACCCAATTATTTGCACATTTTGAAAACATTGTTGATGATATTCCTAAAATTTGACTCTTGTTCATTTTTTTAGAACATTGTTCAGTTTTTCATGATTATTCTGTTTTACAATTTAACAAGTATGTGTGTGTTCCATCTGGCAGAATTAGCTATCATCTAGAATAGTTTGTTGCTGAGGACAGCAACATTCTAAATCTGGGAATTGTTGCATCGCATAGCATGCTGAATGCGAGATTTGGTAATTACTGCAGAACTGCACCATGGAAAAGACGTCTAAATAGAAAATTGTTCTGAAAAAGGGGAGACATTTTTATCCCTCAAATTTGTGTTATTGATCTCATCTTAACTAAAAAAAGAAAAAAAAAATCAAGCAATTCTCAGGTTTAAATGTGCTTATCTAGTAAATGTGCTTGATTGAATTCTTGGAATACATCGTATGGGCATGAGTAAATTTCAACTTGTGTGTCTGAATTTTGTGCTTGAATAATTAATGATGCTTAATGTTCTTTTGGAAGTCTAGCTTGGCATCATAGCTGGTGAAGTTTTGTGCTCAAACACTCATTTTATTCTGAGAGACTTCACTGTGATAGCATTTTAGAACTTGTTTTGTTTCTCTCAGATGCATGCATTGATTGAAATGATTAAGGCAAAATTTTATTCTGTTAGCCATGGCCAAATAATCCACCCAGATGAATTTTTCCATTGCTAACCCCTTTGAGCCTGAGCTATTTTGATCACATAATTCGTGTTAATTGCTTAGCCATATTCCTATTATCTTACCTTAATTGAGATTGAATCTCTGATGTTTTGAAATGAAAACAAAGAAATTGAGGTAAGCTCCACAGAGATCAATGAAAAGAAAGGCAAATGAATTGTGCCCTTAAGATAGAAGAAGAAAAAGGAAAAAGCAAAAGCAAAATACAAAGACATGTGGCTGAAAGAAATTAAATTCCTGAAATTCTATGGGAATGTTAGTGGAGCAAAACAAATAAGTTGAAGGTGTTAAAATGAAATAATATCAGTATTTCAATCTCATTGTTACTTGAGCTATTATCCATAAATTCCTACCTTTAGCCCAGCCAGTTTACAACTTGTGAAGTCCTTTTGATCAATTGTGCATGTATTAATGTTCCTCATCTTTAGGAACTGGAGAATATGATCAAGCTTATGATAATGTTATTGCTGTGATGGATTGAGTGATTGTCATTTCCCCAAACACTTGAGTGTTGAGCGTTATATGTTTATCTTGGTGAGGGGTGTTTAAGCTAGATTGAGATATTTTCATAAAATGGGAGGCATTGTTAAAAGTTCTTTGCATTGATTCAGTCATGCTTAATATAGTGATCTATTGATTGGCTGTACGATGTTATGTTGGATCAATTGATAAATTCCTGGATTAAGTCTTGTACATTGCTAGGGACAGCAAAGTTCAAATCTGGGAATTATTTGATATGCGATGAGCATATGAGGAATTTTAAGACAAAAAGAGGAAGAATGTGACTCAATCTGATGCTAGAAAGGCAAAATAACTGTTAAATTTGTGGGAATGGCGCTTGTAGCGTGAAAGAAGCAAATTAGACAGAAGCCCTCGCGCTGAGAGCGGGAGGACCGCGCTTGCAGCGCGGGAAAGAAAAATTTGGCAGAGTCTCCCACGCTCACAATGCGGGAACCACGCTGCCAGCGTGGGAGGCGCGAACATTTTAGAATTTGAAGATTTGAATTTGGGGAGCATTAGGTCAAGTCTCTTATAAATAGAGACTCAAACCTTGAGGGAGAGACACACAAAAAGTCCTGGAGGCAGATCCGGCAAGGAAGAGTTCTTCGTGTTCGTCGTTCCGTTCTCGTATTTTTCTTTCTCTTTTATTTAAAGTTTATGTTGAATCTCAGATCAGCGATCATGATGTTGATTGGCTAGATCTATTTACTGTACTCAGGGTCATGATCCCTTTGTGAACAATTGGTACGAAGGATTGAATCACTCTGTGTGTTGATTTTAATATACTTCATCTTTATCTTGTGCGTATTGATATTATTTCTGTTAGATCTGATCAACCTAATAGGGGATGATATTCTGGGGATTAGGGTTTGCAATAGGAATGATGGAGTTCTGATTCTGAAAGGAGATAAAGATGACGATTTATGCATGTTCTAGGGATAGACTTGTATAAATCGCAGTCGTTGGATTTATCTGCGTAATGCTTAATTTCATGCGGGATTACTAAGGGATTAGGGTTCCAAATGAATTAAAGGGTTAGATCACCAAGGGATTGGGATCTAATTATTCTTAAGATGATAATTTGTCTGAGTTATTAATTTCAATGAATATTGTGAATCAATCCAGAGTAAAAATTGGGATCATTTGGTGAATGTACCCTGGCTACAGTGTTTTCTCATATCTTTTACATAAACATTCATTTACGTTCTTAATTTATTCCTTTTAACAAAAATCTAAAAACAAGTCTTTACTTTTCTTATCATTTAATTTAAATTACAATTATTTGTCAACAACAATCGATTTGTCCAACTTAAGAGGACTGATTATCGTAGTAATTGTTTTACAATCCCTGTGGAGACGATCTATACTTACTACTTTATTACTTGTGCGATCGGTACACTTGCCGGAGAGCAACAGATATCAAGGTTGGAAGTGGTTGAATCTTACCGCAAACTTGAAGAAGTTTGAGAAGGCGTTCATAGAGAAATATTTACCAGAAATTTTATTGGTAGATGGCGTAGAAACAGGAGATATAGAAGACAAAACAGATCCAAAAATAGAAGATGTTGATGTTGCAGAAAAGGAAGAAAATACAAAAGAAGAAAATGCAGAAGAAAGAGCAGATCGAAACTCAAAAAAAGAAGCCAAATATGACGGAGAGAACCGATCCAAAAAAACAGAAGACGAGAAAAAAGGAAACGCAATAGAAAAAAAAGAACAAAATAAGAACAAAGACGCAGAAGAAGAAATCGAACAGAAAAAAGAAAATGAAAAGGAAAATACAGCAATAGAAAATGCAGATGCAGATCTGAGCACAATAGAAGAAGAAGCAGAAGCATATCGCAACTCAGAGGAAGGTGGTAGCAGAGTAGAAGAAATCAACGAAGAAGAAGCAGATCGAAGCAAGGAAGAAGACGATAAAGAGGAACGTCAAGAGGATGAAGAAGATCAGGTCCTCAAGCTGTCGAACGCGGGTCTCCACAAAAAAAAAGAAGCGGTCGTTCAGCCATGGCAGGCAGCGCATAAATAGCAGAGACGAAGCAGAGCGTAGAAGAAGGAGAAAGGTTTGGAGGGGGTCAGATGTTCTAGGTCAATTGGAGGTGGGGTGGGGCACCATTCATGCCCAGCTTTGGCCTATCAATACGGTACATGGACTAGGCCCAATGCTTCCAACAATAAGTTGCGAAATGGTTGGGGAACTAATCAAAGGGGGCCCAAGTCGGTGGGAGCCCAAATTCAGGCTAATGAAAGGAATGAGTCCAATTCTTTTAACCTGACATTAATAGCTAGAGGGGAATCGAATAATAAGCTAAATGGGAGAACAAATATTGGGCCTCATCTGAACCAAAGTAAGCCCAATACCTCTGGATTGCTCTTTCAAGTGAGTGGGCTGCAAGGACAAACCCATGACCCAAGTGGCAACACACAAAACACCAAAACAGGGGCAAGGGAATTCAGCAGCAGCGCTTCTTTTACTTCAATCATAACTTGGTCTACACGCTTCAAGCAATGGGACCATGCTGGATGTTCAATTACATCCCCTATCATTTTCCTCACCTTGAGGACAAGGTGAATTTTGAATAGGGAGTATTGATGGGCTAGGATTAGTGGGCCCAAGTTTAGCAATGCAAAATTAGTTAGTGAATGAGCTAGTTTGTTATGGAAATTATTTCTAGAATATTCCTAAATAATAGGATATCAGGAAGGGGTGTGGGAGTGTGAGGTATGGAATGTATTCAGAGTATTTGGAGCGGGGTTTTGGGAAAGGATCTCTTGGGATCTCTTTGGCCTAGGTATTTGGCTTTAGAGTGAGTGAGGTCTTTTGGTGTTTAATTTATGCATTTTATCTTGAATTAGTGTTTGTAATTTCTTGATTTAGTAAATACATTGTTATAATTTTCTGGGTTCCATCACGAACCAAAACTTTTAGTGATCCCACAACAATTTCACATCTTACTTTACCTCATTATCGTCCTGTTGGACAATGTGGGACACATCAGATACATATCTGCGAAACTGACTGATGCGAAAAACATCATGCAAATTAGACAAATGTGGAGGTAAGGCAAGCTGATACGCCGCAGGTCCGACCCTCTTTATTTTCTGGTAGGGCCCTATGAACTTCGGACTCAACTTCCTCATTCCAAGAACAGGTGAAGAATGTAATATACTTGAAAGAAGGGAGGATGAATGGTGAGTTATCAACGTTTTATTATGTTGTGTATAATATTCTTGTGGATCGTTGGACCAAAAGCTCAACTCCTTTTCATTGTTTGGCACATGCTTTGAATCCCAAGTAAGTTTCTTATAATTGTAACTTAGTTTAATAATTCTATTAATTGAAACCATTTTGGCACTTGTAATTTTTTTTCTCTTTGGTAGATACTACAGTGATCAATGGTTTGCTGAACATCCAAATCGAGTTTCTCCAGATAATGATTAGGAGATTAATTTAGAAGTAAAAAAGTTCTTCAGGAGACATTTTTCTAGTATAGAGGAAAGGGCTACAGTAAATTTGGAGTATGTCAACTTTGTTCAAATGAAGGGAGATTTTAGAGAGTTTGAGGCTATTGAAAATCGATATACAATGAATCCCAATGATTGGTGGGGAGTTCACGGTTGTAGTGCACCTTTACTTAAAAAGCTAGCTTTGAAACTCACTGCACAACCCTCTTCTTCATCATGCGCTAAACACAATTGGAGTACTTACTCTTTTGTGCATTCTATGAAGAGGAATAAAATGGATCCCAAATGAGCTGAAGACTTAGTTTACATACATAGCAACCTTTGACTCTTATCAAGAAAGAATCCAAAATATAATGAAGGAGAAAGTCAATATTGGGACATCAGTGGAGATGCAGTTGATACCTTTAATGATGTTGGAGCTTTAGATAGTGCTGCCCTTTCCCTAGATGAGCCAGAGTTGGAGGCAAATATTATTAGTAGCACTCCATATCCACGTACTAGTTGATGTATTTATCAATTTTGTATGGATAATCTATTAATTGTGCTTATGGTTTTCCATTTATTATATTTTGTTACGCCAAAGGAGGAGGGTTGGCATCAGGTTTTGCGAACCGGCCGTAAAAAATAGCTATATTTTTATGTGATGAACCTATATGATTTTTCGTTGGGGCGTACTCTTCATAGCGACGCGTTGCATCGGGCCCCGGGTGTAGCGAAAAATGGGCTAGGGTCCTTGCCACAAGGCAAGGCGCTGCATCGGGCCCGGGGTGTAGTGAAAAGTCGGCTAGGGTCCTTGCCCCAAGGCAAGGCGCCATGTCTTCAACCGGATTTGGTGAGAAGTATGCCAGGGTCCCAACACGCAGATGGGCGAGTGTGGCGGGCAAGCACAGCCCAGGGGTTAAGGATGCGATTGGGCAGCTGGAACATAGGAACCTTAACGGGTAAATTAAGGGAGTTGGCAGATGCTTTTGCTAGAAGGAAAGTGAATATTGTTTGTTTGCAAGAAACTAAGTGGGCTGGAGAAAAGGCCAAGGAAGCGGATGGAACTGGTTTCAAGTTATGGTACACAGGTACTAACAAGAGTCGAAATGGTGTTGGAATTATGATTGATAAAAGTTTCAGAGATAAAGTTGTGGACGTCAAAAGGAAAGGCGACAGGATTATTCTGGTTAAGCTTGTTGTGGGTGATTTAATCCTGAATATCTTCAGCGTGTATGCACCCCAGGTTGGATTGCAACTAACTGACAAAAGCGAATTTTGGGAAGACTTGGAGGAGGTTTTGAGGGGAATACCTCGAGAGAAGATTTTCTTAGGAAGAGATCTAAATGGTCAGGTAAAAGCAATGGAGGTTTTGATAGAATCCATGGAGGTTTTGGTTATGGGACGAGAAATAAGACTGGAGAAGATATCTTGAATTTTGCACTAGCCTACGATTCGATGTTAGTGAACACCTTTTTTCGAAAAAGAGAGTCACACCTAATCACTTATCATAGTGGCCAAAATCGTAGTCAGATTGATTTCTTTCTGACTAGAAGAGAAGATAGAACTTCTTGTGTCGACTGTAAGGTCTACCCTGGAGAGTGGGTCGCTACCCAACATAAGCTGGTAGTCTTGGATGTTCGGTTCAACAAAGTACTTACAATGAAGAAGAGGGCTCAGAACCCAAGGATAAGGTGGTGGAAGCTTAAGGAGGGAAAAGAGAGAGAGTTCAATGAAAGAATGTTGCAAGATGTGGACCTTGGGAGTTTGATGGAGAAGTAAATGCAATATGGAATGAGATGGCTAAGTGTATTCAAAATTTGGGAAGGAGGGTGTTGGGAGAAAGTAAAGGAAATGAATTTCATACAAAGGAAACATGGTGGTGGAATGGAGAGGTGCAAGAGGCAATTAAACATAAGAAGGAGTGCTTTAGATCTTTGCATAAAAGTCCCAGTGAAGAGAACTTGCAAAAGTTTAGATTGGCGAGAAAAAAAGCAAAGAAAGCAGTTCGAGAAGCTAGAGGCAAGGTTTTCGATGAGTTGTATAAAAATCTTGGGATCAAGTATGGTGAAAGAGGTATTTATAAACTTGCAAAGATAAGGGATAAGAAAAGTAAAGACCTCATCCAAGTTAGATGCATCAAGGATAAAAATCAAAAACTTCTGGTGAGAGATGAAGATGTAAATGAAAGATGGTTGAACTACTTCAACAAGCTGTTTAATGGGGATGGAGATACAAGCGAGGTGGACTTGGAGGACGCGTATGATGATATGAATAGAAGATTTGTACGCAGAATTAATACACATGAAGTTAAGGAGACTTTAAAGAGGATGAAGACTAATAAAGCCTTGGGGCCTGATGGTGTCCCTATTGAAGTGTGGACAGGCCTAGGGGATGTGGCAATAAAATAGTTGACCAATCTTTTCAATAAGATTCTCCAGACAAATAAGATGCCTGATGCTTGGAGGAAAAGTATGATTGTGCCTATCTACAAAAACAAGGGAGATATACAGAATTGTTCAAACTATAGAGGTATTAAGCTAATGAGCATATGATATGCGATCAGCATATAGGAAATTACAAGGCAAAAAGAAGAAGAAAATGATTCAATCAATGCAAGAAAGGCAGAGAAAAAGAGTAAAAACATCCAAAGTCTGAATATCAGGGAAGATACACAAAAGAAGGCAAAAACATTGCAAAAGAGACCTAGGTTCCCACGCTCTGAGCGCGGGGATGGCGCTCTGAGCGTGGGATAAGAAAAATTGGCAGAAGATCCCGCGCTGAGAGCGCGAGATCCGCGCCATCAGCGCGGGACAAGAAAAATTGGCAGAAAGTACCGCGCTCACAGCGCGGGAAGCGCGAAAAGATGAGAATTCAAATTCACAAAATTAGGTTAAAAGTCTCTTATAAAAAGAGACTCAACCTTGGAAGGAAGAGACACCTGATATAGACCACAAAACCTAGAGGAGCAGATCCGACTGAAGGAGGAAGGCGTTCTTCGTATTCGTCGTTCCGTTCTTGTACTTTTCTTTTATTTTCTTTTCAGTTCATGTTGAAATCAGATCAGCGATCATGATGTTGATTGGCTAGATCTATTTCTGTAGTCAGGGGCATGATCCCTCTGTGAACAATTGTTACAAGGATTGGATCATTATATGTATTGATTTTAATATATTTCATCTTTATCTTGCGCGTATTGATATTATTTCTGTTAGATCTGATCAACCTAATAGGGAATGATATTCTGGGTATCAGGGTTCGCAATAGGAATATTGGAATACTGATCCTGAAAGGGGATAAAGATGACTCTCCATGCATGTTCTAGGGATAGACTTGTATGGATTGCAGTCGTGGGATTTATCTACATAATGCTTATTTTCAGGCGGGATTACTAAGGGATTAGGGTTCCAACTGAAGTAAAGGGTTAGATCACCAAGGGATTGGGATCTAACTAATTATTTCTAAAAAGATGATAATTTGTCTGAGTTGTTAAATTCGAGAAGTATTATGAATCAATCCAAAGTAAAATTGGGAACAATTGGTGAATGTACCCTGGCTACAGTCTTCTTCATCACTTCTTTTACAAAAACATTTCTTCATTTAATTTAAGTCTTTTTCAGAAAAACCTAAAAACAAGTATTTACATTTTTAGTTACTATAGTGTGGAAACACAAATCAATTAATCTAAATTAAGAGGACTGGTTATAGTAGTAATTGTTTTCCAATCCCTGTGGAGACGATCTTATTTATCACTTTATTACTTGGAACGATCGGTGCACTTGCCGAGATCGCAACAAGTTTTTGGCGCCGTTGCCGGGGATTGTGTTTACAATATTACAAATAACCGTAGATTCTTGAGATTAGATTCCTATTTTTTTATTCTTTTTATCTTGTTTGTGTTGTTCAGGTGCTACTGATAATTTTCTCTGATTTTTATGCGAGGTAGACTTCCGCCTAAAGACTTTGTAATAGATTCTGAAATTACAAAGACATAAAAGCAACTAAGGAAGGCTGCTAGACAGATCATTTGGGAAGATTTGAAGCACATACCTTTACAACCAATTCAAGAGATGGCAGAAAACAACAATGTTGGTCATGGGCGAGGAGGAAATGCCAACAATCAACCTCCAAGACTGTTGAATACAATTTTGACTCCAGTATTCAACAGGGCCAATTCAAGCATAGTCAGGCCAAATGTGGAGGCCAATAATTTTGAACTCAAGCCATCATTAATTTCTTTGGTGGAAAGGGTTCAATTTTCTGGAGCTGATGATGAAGATCCACATGAGTTTATAGACCGATTCTTGATGGTCTGTGATACCACCAAACACAATGGGGTATCTACAGATGCTATCAGGCTTCGGTTGTTCCCTTTCGCTGTTAAGGGAAAAGCATTAAGGTGGATCGAACGACAGCCAGCAAACAGCATCCTTACATGGGAAGATCTGTCCAGTAAATTCTTTGATCATTTCTTCTCCATGGAAAAATATAATCAGCTGGTGAATGAAATCACAAACTTTCGCCAGTTGGAAGCAGAATCGCTCTGTGCAACTTGGAACAGATTCCATGAATTAAACAGGAAATGTGCACATTACGAAGGAGATGATGACAGAAAAGTGGTGATATTTTTCAATGGAATCACCCCCGAAACAAGGATGATAATAAATAGTGCCGCTGGAGGTTCTATTCGGGAAAGCACATCTGAACAGGCTATTGAGTTGATCAAAAAGCTTGCAAGAAATGAAAATGAAAGTGTGCTAGTTCCCACACAAAGAGCAATGACAAAACCCACAGATAGTGATGTAATATAATTATCTAAAAAGTTTGACAGCTTAAGTGAAAAATTTGACAAGTTTCAAGTGTCAAAGGTTCAAACAACTCCACTGATTTGTGACCAATGCCAAGAAAGTCATGAATCCAGTGAGTGTCCAAATCCATCATCCGAAGATTCACTTCAACAATTACAGGTGAATGGGATCTGGTGCGATCAGCGTCCTCAACAACAAAATTTCCAGCGAAATCAAAATTTCCCTGGTGGTAACAATAATTTCCAACGGAGGACTCAAGGATCAGGTATGGATTTCAAAACTAGCAATAATTATACTCAATCTTCTCAGACTCAGCAAAAAGAGCCAGCCGAGTGGGAAAAAGCTTTCGCTCAAATGGCTAAGGCTTCCAATGATATGGCTCAGCATACCAATGCTTTCATGGAAGAAACCAGAGCCAACAATAAAAACACAAATGCTTCCATTAAAAATCTGGAGAATCAGATAGGCCAGCTGGCCAAACAATTTTCAAAAAGAATTCCAGGTACCTTTCCAAGTAACACAGTCAACAATCCAAAGGATGACTGTATGGCTGTTACAACAAGAAGTGGTAAGATACTAACAGTTCCAACAAAAACACCTGTGGAGCTGGAAAAAGGGGAAAGAGGAACAGAAGAAGGAGCAATTGAACCAGAGATTGAGGTAATTATAACAGAAAAAGAAATTGAGCAGGTTGCAGAACAACCAGTGGTGGCAAAAGAAAAGCATGAGTTAAGCCACGAATATGTTATGTCTAAGGCACCTTATCCAGAAAGATTCAAGAAGGGAGCCTACAACAAACATTATGATAGATTCTTGGACATTTTCAAGAAACTACGTATCAATATTCCTTTTGCGGAAGCCCTAGCCAATATGCCAGGGTATGCAAAATTCATGAAGGATCTTTTATCCAGGAAACAAAAACTGCAGGAATGCCAAACTGTAACACTC
>JAVKPL010015746.1:0-127250 GCA_032173675.1 Gastrolobium villosum
AGAACAAAAGTTGTTATCACAACAAATGTCCAATCTGCATGCAAAGTTTGAAAGGATGCAGCTTTCTAAAGTTCAAGCAAGTGCAGTTGTTCTTGACTGTGAATATTGTCATGAAGATCATGACACCAATGCTTGTCATACATTGATGTCTTCAGATTCTACTCAACAATTACAGGTAAATGGTATTTGGTATGATCAGCGCCCTAATCAGCAAAATTTCTCAAGAAATCAAAATAATTCTGCTGGTGGTAATAATTACCAAAGGAAAAGTTATCAAGGTACTGGTTTAGATATGACATCAGACAACTATCTAAAACCACCACCTATTCCAAAAAAGGAGCCTTCTGACTTGGAGCGTTTAGTAGGAACATTAGCACAAAGTACTAACGCTTTCATGGAGGAGAGTAAGGCTAATCAAAGAAGTACCAATGCTTTCATTGAGGAAAGCAGAGCTGATTCCAGAAATACAAAAGCTTCAATCAAGAACCTGGAATATCAGATTGGTCAACTTGCCCAACAATTATCTGATAGAGCTCCAGGTACCTTTCCTGGTAACACTACTACCAACCCCAAGGAAGATTGTCTGGCAGTTACAACTAGAAGTGGGAAAGTGGTATCATCCCCACCAAAACCTATCGAAGAGGAAAAGAAGATTGAACAAGAGGAGAAATCTGAAAAAGAAAAGGAAAAGTCTCCTGAAATATTGAAACCAACTGATGATGAGAAGGAGCCAGCTACTCTTCCAAAAGAAAAATTTGAACTTAGTGAAGAGTATCTTATGAAAATGGCACCTTATCCTGGAAGGTTGAAGCCAGAATTAAAAGCAAAGAGTTATGACAGATTTCTTGATCTTTTCAAGAAATTGCATGTGAACATTCCGTTTGCTGAAGCATTGGCTAATATGCCAAACTATGCCAAATTCATGAAAGATCTCCTTTCCAGGAAGCAAAAGCTACAGGAATGCCAAACAGTTGCACTTACTGAGAAGTGCAGTGCTATTATCACTAGGAAGTTTCCTCCCAAACTTCGTGATCCTGGAAGCTTCAACATTGAAATTGAAATAGGAGACACAAAGATTGGCAAAGCTTTGTGTGATTTAGGGGCGAGTATTAATCTGATGCCCTTATCTGTTTGTAAAGCCTTAGGGATCACTGAATTGAAGCCTACTTTGGTTTCTCTTCAGCTTGCTGATAGATCCTTAAGGAAGCCAAGTGGAATAGTCGAAGATGTTCTTGTAAAAATTGACAAGTTCATCTTTCCGGCTGATTTTATTGTGCTTGATATGGAGGTTGAGAATGAAATGCCTCTCATATTGGGTAGACCTTTCCTGGCCACAGCCCGTGCAATGATTGATGTAGAGCAGGGAAAGCTGGTGCTAAGGATGAATGAAGACACAATCACTGTCAATGTCTTTGATGCAATAAAAAGACCATATGATGATAGTGATTGTTTTGAAATTAATGTCTTAGAGGAAGTGATGCAAGAAGATGAAACTCCCTTGCAAGAATTGACTGTTGAATTGCAAGAGAGAGATCATATCCCTTTTGAGGAAGACATTAAAGTTGCTGATGAGTTGCTTGAACAGAAAACTTCTGACAAAGAAATAGGTGCTCCTAAAGTTGATCTTAAGGAGTTACCTCCTGCCCTAAAGTATATGTTCCTGGGTGACAATGAAACATATCCAGTGATCATAAATAACAGGTTATCTGCTAATGATGAGAAGAAACTGAAAGAAATTCTTTTAAAGCATAAGACTGCTTTAGGATGGTCCATGGCTGATCTTAAGGGTATAAGTCCTTCTTTCTGTACGCATAAAATTCTCATGGAGAATGATATCAAACCTGTAAGGCAGCCTCAAAGAAGGTTAAATCCCATGATGAAAGAAGTGGTAAGAAAAGAAGTAGTCAAACTTCTTGATGCAGGTATGATTTATTCAATATCAGATACTGCATGGGTAAGTCCTGTACAAACTGTGCCAAAGAAAGGGGGTGTCACTGTGGTGAAGAACGATAAGGATGAATTAATCTCTACCAGGACAATTACTGGCTGGCGAATGTGTGTTGACTATAGAAGGCTTAATGAAGCAACTAGGAAGGATCATTTTCCTCTCCCTTTTGTGGATCAAATGCTGGAGAGGTTAGCAGGTCATTCTTATTATTGTTTCCTTGATGGATACAGTGGTTATAATCAAATTGCAGTGACTCCTGAAGATCAGGAGAAGACAGCATTCACTTGTCCTTTTGGCGTTTTTGCCTATAGGAGAATGCCGTTTGGATTATGCAATGCACCTGCCACTTTTCAGAGGTGCATGTTATCAATCTTCTCAGATATGGTAGAAAAGTTCTTGGAGGTATTCATGGATGACTTTTCGGTATTTGGCTCTTGTTTTGATGATTGCTTAGGCAACTTATCTAAAGTACTGAAAAGATGTCAGGAGACAAACCTGGTCCTTAACTGGGAAAAATGTCACTTCATGGTCCAAGAAGGCATTGTGCTTGGACACAAAATTTCTAAGGAAGGTATAGAAGTTGATAGAGCAAAACTAATGCTCATTGAAAAACTACCTCCTCCAATTAATGTTAATGGAGTGAGAAGTTTCCTTGGTCATGCTGGCTTTTATAGAAGATTCATCAAAGACTTCTCTAAAATTGCCAAGCCACTAAGTCAACTTCTAATGAAAGACAATGAGTTTGTTTTTGATGATGCGTGTCTTAAAGCCTTTAATTTGTTAAAGGAAAAGCTCACTACTGCTCCTGTCTTGGTTTCACCTGATTGGAGTATGCCATTTGAGTTGATGTGCGATGCTAGTGATCTTGCTATTGGTGCTGTTCTTGGCCAACGAAGAAACAAACTGTTGCACGTAATTTACTATGCTAGCAAAGTTCTGAATGAAGCACAGGTAAACTATGCAACAACAGAGAAGGAGATGCTCGCTGTGGTCTATGCACTTGATAAATTTAGACCATATCTCCTTGGTGCCAAGACCATCATTTTTACTGATCACGCAGCAATAAAGTATTTGATCTCTAAACAAAATGCCAAACCACGACTGTTAAGGTGGATGTTGTTATTTCAAGAGTTTGATTTAGAGATAAAAGACAAGTCAGGGATGGAAAATAAAGTTGCTGATCACTTATCAAGAATCCGAGAGAAGACCCTACAAGATGATCCTGCTTTAGAGATCAACGATTATTTTCCGGACGAACAAGTCCTTGCAATCTCTGTGAAATTGTCTGAAGAACCAATTTTTGCACTGCATATGGAACCATGGTTTGCTGATTTTGTAAATTTTAAGGTAATCAAGAAAGTACCTCCTGATCTCACAAAGCAACAAGTGAAAAAGTTTTTACATGATGCTAGGAGGTATGTATGGGATGATCCATTCCTGTATTTCCAATGTGCTGATGGAATCTTGAGAAGATGTGTATCAGAATTGGAAATCAAGGAGATTTTATGGCATTGTCACAATTCTGATTATGGTGGCCATTTTGGTGGAAACAGAACTGCCCAGAAGGTATTGCAAAGTGGGTATTACTGGCCTACTCTTTTCAAAGATGCCAGAGAGTATGTTGAAAAGTGTGAAAGATGCCAGAAGACAGGGAACATTTCCCGAAAAGATGAAATGCCTCTAAACACTATTATGGAGGTGGAATTATTTGATTTATGGGGGATCGATTTCATGGGACCATTCCCATCTTCCTATTCCAACCAGTACATTTTGGTAGCTGTGGACTACGTTTCTAAGTGGGTTGAGGCAACAGCTCTTCCTACTAATGATGCCAAGGTGGTTGTGAACTTCCTGAGAAAGAATATCTTTACCAGGTTTGGAGTGCCGAGAGCAATCATAAGTGATGGAGGCTCTCATTTTTGCAATAAGCAGTTTGAAAATCTGTTAACAAAGTATGGTGTCAGGCATAAGGTCGCTACACCTTATCATCCGCAGACAAGTGGCCAAGTGGAAGTTTCCAACAGGGAACTGAAGCGAATCCTGGAAAAGACTGTTAGTATTTCTCGAAAGGATTGGTCGAAGAGACTGGATGATGCACTGTGGGCATACCGAACTGCATACAAAACTCCGATAGGAATGTCTCCCTATCAGCTTGTGTACGGGAAAGCTTGTCACTTACCTGTGGAGCTTGAACATAGAGCCTTTTGGGCTATTAAATTCCTAAACTTTGATGCCACAGCAGCTCTTGAGAAACGAAAGTTTCAACTGTTAGAGCTTGATGAGTTTAGGAATTCAGCTTTTGAAAGCTCCAGAATTTATAAAGAAAAAGCTAAGAAATATCATGATAGCAAAATTGTACACAAGGAGTTTGAGCCTGGTCAGCAGGTATTGTTGTACAACTCCCGATTGAAACTTTTTCCAGGGAAGTTGAAATCCAGGTGGACAGGACCTTTTGTGATTAAAAAGGTCTTTCCATATGGTACTGTTGAAATATCTTCCATGGAGGAAGACAGACCCTTCAAGGTCAATGGCTCTAGGTTGAAGTTCTTCCATGGAGGACCAGTGATGAAACAGGTTGTGGCCTTGCGCCTTCATTCCATTGCAACTTAAAAGAGGTAACCGTCAGGCTCGGGACGTTAAACACGCGCTAGTTGGGAGGCAACCCAACGTTCTTATCCTGTTAATTGTATCTTGTTTTCATTATTTTTCTTTAGGTAACCAGAGAAAAAAAATAAAAAAATGAATGAAGGAGGAAAGTGAAAAATCCAGTGAGTCTACGCTTGAAGCGTAGAACTCTATGCTTCAAACGTAGAAAGAAAAAAAATTAGAACAGAGGGTCTACGCTCCAAGCGTAGAACCCTACGCTTCGAGCGTAGAAAAGATGCTTGAGCAGAAGCTGAGCGCTCCAAGCGTGGGAACCCACGCTTGAAGCGCAGGAAACTCAAAGAGGACAGTAGTCCCACGCTCCAAGCGTAGAACCCTACGCTTGAAGCGTGGGAAGGGAATTTGAAAAGCCAGAGACAGAAGGTCTACGCTTCAAGCGTAGAATCCTACGCTTGAAGCGTAGAAGGGGAATGTGGACCGACAGGGGCAGTAAGTCTACGCTTGAAGCGTAGAACTCTACGCTTCAAGCGTAGAACAGGGTTTTAATGTAAACCCTATTTCTTTTCTTCCCCAGCGCCGCGCACAACTTTCCCCCTCTCTCTCTCTCTCTTCTTCTTCTCTCCCTCTCTTCCCTCTCTCACCATCACCACCTACCTCCCACCATCACCACACCTCTTTCCCTACCACCCACCATCACCACCCACCATCGCGCACCACCACCACCACTCTCTCTCTCTCTCTCCCCTCTCTCTCTCTCATCACCCACCACTCTTCCCCTTTCCACCTACCACCCACCACCACTCTTCACCACCGCGCACCGCCATCATCTCCACCACCGTTCTTCTTCTCCACCGTTCACTTGGATTAAGGATCAATTTTCTGCATAAATTTCAAATTTCGATCAAAATGGCTGGAGACAAGGTAACCATCTATTATTCCTTTTTCTCATTACTTGATGATGGTTAGGAGAGGTATGAATTTGAGATTTTTGGCATGTGATATATGTTTGTTCATATTGGGAATAAGGGCTGTTAAAATGCTTTGGCTGAAAATGTGCATGATAATTTTTGTATAAATGGGGGGTTAATCATGAAAGGTTGGTGGTATTAGTCATGCAAAGTTGGATGAACTGTTGATACGCATGATTAATGGGTTGGGACTGTTGACTTGAATGCATGATTGAAATTAAATCTGGGAATTGAGGTGAATGATGTCATGAACTGAATCTGTCTGCTGATAATATTTATTATGCACATGTATTGGGAACTTTTCTGAGTTTCAGGAGAAAAGAATGAAAAAGGGCACCGAAGGATCATCTGCTACGAAAAGACCCCGCACAAACTTTGACTCCAGAAGGTTTTTGTCCGCTGAAAAGCAGGACGTTTATGAAACTAAGCTGCTGAATAAAAATATAATTAAAGAGAGGGGGTTCGATTTGGGGAATCTCCTACTTTTTGATAATATTTATTCAGTAGTTCAAAGGAGACGCTGGAGGACATTGGTTACCTTTCCACAGGACAGTTCTGGGCGCATTCTCAGAGAATTCCTGGCCAATGCTGATAAAAATACTGTCAATGCCACCCGAAGGAGCTGGGTGAGAGGGAAGGAAGTACCATTTGATGCTGCAACAATTGAAGAATTTTTGCAAACTTCATATGACTCTACGGCTGAGTGTGAGTTTGTCCGACTATTCAATTTGATGCAGCCGTCAGAAGGGTATTATCGGGAAGAAATGCCCCTCATTGCTGATGAAATTCGGGAAAAGATCACCAGTCCATTCTCTGAATGGAAGTTTAGGCAGGGTCTCACTAATGTACCCGAAAAATTTACTAGACTCTGCCTTACTGGTGAGGCTATCAGCTGGCACACTTTTGTGAATGCTACAGTTATTCCTTCTACAAACAAAAGTGATGTCAATGTCGAGAGGGCTGTTCTATACTATGTGCTGATGGGGGACAAAAATCTGAATATTGCTGCTATTCTATCTGACAGAATTGTCCACATGATTACCCAAAGCAAGGACAATAATCTGTTGGCTCACAGCTCTTTAATCTCTCATCTATGTATTAGAGCTGGGGTTGAAATTCCCGCTTCTGAGCCATTGGATGTAAAGGCTGAAAAGCCTATGACAAAGATTGCTTTGGGAGGTTATTACAAGGAATCAGAAAAACATGCAGCATGGCTTCTCAATAGCCAGGGCAATCCTATACCCCCTCCAGAGCCACAGGATCCGTCAGTACCTCAGGCACCTCCAGCATCCCAGACATCAGCAGCATCATCCTCTGCTCGCCAGCCACTCTATGAGGATTCTCCCATCATACTCGAAATGCATGCTATGATGAAGGCCATGTGCCTGAAGATGGGGATAGATCCAGCAGATCCTCCTAGCTCTTTCCAGCAGTATACCATGGAGGAGTGATCACTGGCTGTTTTTATTTTTATTTTTCTCTCGGACGTTGTTAATTTTAATGTTTTGTTTTAAATGACCAATAGGATTTTGTTAGGGTCAAGTCTACTGTTTGGATATGAACATCTCAGGGTATTTTTCACTGTTTTGCTGATATAATATTGTTAATGATGTGTGTTTTAATTGCGCAGCTGTTCTTAATTGATTGAACTTAGTTATTGCTGGGGACAGCAATTTCTAAAATCTGGGAATGGTGGATGGCCTTGCCCACCTGTTCTTGCACTTTAGCTGCAATTGTGGAACCACACTTCATTTCAGGGGAGATATTCGAACCAATTTACATTTTCAGTTTTAAATATCTGTCTTGGTTAAAGTGATTTTAAAAATTCAGCAAAATTTTTGGAATATGCCTGTTGTTTGGAATATGCCTATTGATAATCTCAGATCTAGATGTTGCTTTCCTAACATATGATTGAGTTCATCTTAGGAAGTACATTAAGCTTTGAAAATTTTGGCATGATGTCACTTGGCATGAGTAGAGATTAGAATTGTTCGTCTGTCTGAAATTATGTGCTAGAATATATGATATGCCTGATATCTCTGTGAAAATCTAGTCTGAAATCATAGCCTTTGAGGTTTGAGCCTATACAGTAATTTTTTTTCTGAGAGGCCTCACTGTATTGACACTCTAGAACTTGGTTTGTTTCTCTACAAGGCATGCATTTTAACTGATATGATAAGGCAATTTGTTCTTGATAGCCCTGGCCATATAGCTCACCTGTATAAATAATTTTTCCATTGTTATCCCCTTGAGCCGAGCCTGTTCATTGGTAATTACCAAAATGTTGCTTAGCCTATCCATGTTAAACTTACCTTAAGTGAGATTGAACTACTGATTTTTCTCAAAAAAAAAAAAAAAAAAAAGAGAGAAAATATCTAAGGTAAGCTCCACTACACTAAGCAAATTGGAAAAGGAAAAAGAAAATTAGAAAAGAAAGAAAGGGGAAAAGAAAAATGCGGGTGAAGCATTGTGAATAAAATTGGTCAACATAGGAATTGACTTCCCGAAATTCTGTGGGCAAGTTAGTGGAGCAAAACTGATGAGTTGAACCTATATAAATTGTGTTGTTCTCAGTTTGTCAATCTCATAGCAATTGAAGCCACTCTCCATACAAATTCCTACCTGTAGCCAGGCCAAATTAAAACCATTGAAAGTCCTTTGATCAGTTAAGTGCATGCGTTTGAATCCTTCAATTTTAAGGATCTTGAGAATATGATCAAGCCTATGGCAGTGTTACGGCGGTGATGGTTGTGTATATCTGATACCCTAAAAAAAAAACACCAGAGTGTGAGTGATATATTTTGTCTTGGTGAGGGATGTTCAGACTACATTCATGATTTTTCAAAGGATTAATGGCATAATTAGAAATTCTTGCAGAATTCAGTCAGGCATGACATAATAATTTCTTCAAGTGTTTGGTTGATATTGTGTTGAAATACTGCTGTACATTTTTCTAAGTTTGAATCAGTTTATTGCTGAGGACAGCAATGTCTAAATCTGGGAATTGTTTGATATGCTCCCAGCATATATACTTTTATAGATCAAAAAGCAGGAAATCAGATCTAAAACTGTGTATAAAAGTGTATATGTGGTGAAATTATTGAATAAAAATTGTCAGACACTCTCTCACTCAGATTCTTCATGTTTACAGGAGAAAAATGACAAATAAAGGAGCTGGAAGAGAAATCAGACAGAAGCTCCACGCTCCAAGCGTAGGAACCCACGCTTGAAGCGTGGGAAAAGACTTCAAGACAGTGAGTCTACGCTTCAAGCGTAGAACCCTACGCTTGAAGCGTGGAGAAGACGAAAAAAGGCAGAAGCTCCACGCTTGGAGCGTGGATCCTGCGCTCCAAGCGTAGGACTGAGATGGACAGCTGTCAGTTGCGAGAAAAGGAGGATTCTCAGGTTATAAAAAGGGCATAAGGCAACCCTAGGAGGACACTTCTCATTTTCTGAACAAATCCTAGGTCATTGGGAGGCGGAAGCTCTGGAGATTGGGAGAGAGATCTCTTCTTCTACCTTTCTGTAGTTCTGATAGTTTATGTTTTCATTTGAATACTTGATTCTAGCCATGATAATGGTTGGCTAGAACCTCTTTGTTGTAGTTAGGGTCACGAACCCTTGTGAACCCCTGATACAATGGATTGAGTTTTTATTGATATATTTATCTTTTGAATTTCGTTCTATTCTGATCGTATTGTTATTGTTATTATTAGATCCGATCAATCTAGTAAGTAATAATAAATCTGAGGATTAGGGCCAACAAGAGGGATCTGAGGTCTTTAATCCAGAAAGGGAATAGAACGACGGTATGAACATGATCTAGGGATAGACATGATTCATATTGTAGATGTTTTAATTATCGATCTTTATGCTTGATCTCATATAGGGCACCTCAAGGAATTAGGGTTCTATATGAGATTAAAGGGTTAATTCCTCAAGGGATTGAGAATTAACTATTGATACCTTTATCTGATAATTATCTAATTTCACGATTTATATATTAATATTTAACTTAATCCAGAGTACAAGGTGGGGATCATCGGTGAGTGTTCTCTAACTGTAACGTTTTTCTCATATATTCAAACCCTTATTTTATTGGATTCTTTATTATTCAAAAATAACAAAAACATGTCTTTTATTTTACAAATCAATTTCCCACACAATCCTGACATTCGTGTCAAAAACATCTTGAAATCTTTAATCTTAAAAAGAATAGTTTAATTGATTTAGACACACTCTCTGTGGATACGAACTTTACTTATCATTTTATTACTTGCGCGATTCGGTACACTTGCCGATTCACGTCAAAAGGTCAATACTCAATTCATCCAGGAGCTACAAGGAGATTGTGAGACTTCACGGGGTGCCTGAGAGCATTGTGAGCGATCGGGACCCGAAGTTCACATCTCGTTTCTGGGGAGCACTGCAGCAGGCTTTCAGCACTCAGTTGAGACTGAGCACGGCTTATCATCCGCAGACTGATGGTCAGACAGAGAGGACTATTCAGACCCTGGAGGATATGCTGAGAGCTTGTGCCCTGGAGCAGGGTAAGGCATGGGATAAGTACCTTCCACTGGTAGAGTTCTCGTACAATAATAGTTTCCATTCCAGTTTGGGTATGGCACCTTATGAGGCTTTGCATGGTCGGCGATGTAGATCACCTACTTGTTGGACTGAGGTTGGAGAGAGGCAAATGATTGGGCCAGACTTGGTACATGACACTTCTAATCAGATAAAACTGATTAGGGATAAATTGAAACAGGCACAGAGTCGTCAGAAGAGCTATTATGATCATAAGCATCGACCTCTGGAGTTTGTAGAGGGTGAGCATGTCTTTGTGAGATTGTCACCTGTGACAGGTGTGGGGCGTGCTCTTGGAGTAAGGAAATTGAGTCCTAGGTTCATTGGTCCCTATAAGATAATAAAGAGGGTGAGACCGGTTGCTTATCAGCTTGCCTTTCCTCCACAGTTATCCGGTATTCATGATGTATTCCACGTGTCACAACTTCGGAGATATATTCGGGATGAATCTCATGTTGTGCAGCCTGATGAGGTTCAAATAAAGGAAAATCTTAAGACTCTCGTTGGGTCGCGGAAAATTCTTGATAGAGATGAAAGAAAACTGAGAAATAAGTCAATTCCTATGATCAAAATTCAATGGGAAGGCAGGACGCCTGAGGAGGCTACTTGGGAGCGTGAGGATGAGATCCTCCGGCTATATCCTGAGTTTGTTTCCAGTACGATCCTAATTTTGCGGACAAAATCCTAAAAAGGTGGGGAGAGTATAATAACCCTCACATGTAGTGTTGGATTTAATTATGAAGTAATGGTTTTAATCATGAAATTGAGGAATAATTATAAGGAAAGTAAAAGAAAAAGAAATAAAGTCACCTTGGGTGAAAAAGGAGTTAAAATGACAGTTAAGTTGTAGAAATACGGGTAAATAAAGTTACCCGAAAGTAAAAAGTAAAATGGTAAATATTACCGTAAAAATATTCTGGACTAGTATGCAAAGTTAGAATGAGAGTTAAGTGAGCGAGATAGATAAACTTATACCCAGTTAATTGTTAAAGCCACTTAAAGCCCCAAAGTACTTTATTTCCTTCATTTTTTCCTCTCTTTCTCGCGCGACTGTCTCTGTGGAGAAAGGATTTCTTTTGTTTTCTTTTTCTTTTCTTTTCTTCTTCCATATCATTCCAAGCAAATCCTTAAGGAAATCAAAGAAATCACTCCCATTCCTTCTCTCCATCTTGTTCTCCTTCTTCCTCCTCATCCATTCAACTTGGTAGCTACATTTGGATGAGAAAGAAACATATCTTGAAGGACCCATGGCTGCCATTTTCAGATTTAAGGCTTGAGGAAGGGTTGTGACCTTGTTGGAAGCTTGGATTGTCTTTCTCTTAGTGATTTAAAGCTTCTAAGGTAAATGCCCTAACTCCCATATTGTGTTTTTGTATAAAATGCATGATATAGGGTTGTATAAATTGGGATTAAATGTATAAGTAGTTGAAGGGTGATTTCTAGGTGAGTCCCTTTTTTAAATATGCTTGGGATTGGTTCCCGAAAAAGGAAAAATTATGAAATGGCCGTTTAGGACAATTTGATAAATTGGACTAAAAATCAAGTATAGGTTTCTGGAATGTGTAGTCTTGAAAATTAAATGTGGTAGACTCATATATAGGAATACTAATTGTCTTCACATCTTGGAAATAGGTTGTGACTTTGTGAAAGATCGTGACTTTGTGGACACGAGAATTATTGGAGGACACTGCTTGCCAGGTAAGCTTTTGGTCCTTGGGGTTAATCCCCCATTTGTTCCACCAGACTCCGAGGGAGGATGGTTCTTTTATATGGTATGTGGATATGACTTGCTATATGTTGCATGTATATGTATGTATGTTTGTGTGCCACACAAGACGGTGTTTCCTTGTGTGAGGCATAAGACGGTGTTTCCTTATGCATAGTATGAGACAGTGTTTCCTCATACGGTATGTTGCAAGACGGTGTTTCCTTGCGTAATACATACTTGTTATATTCTCTGGCCAATAGGATTATATTATTGCACACTGCATTGTCATACACATTCTGATGCATGCATGGATTTTTATACTGTGTTTATACCAGAAGTGAGCTTAGGGGTGGAGGAGCCCTCCAAGGGTCCCTATCTTACTGAGATAATTATATTATCTCACCCCGTGTTATGGGGATCACCATTTCAGGTACAGGAGCTGATGGTGCTGAGGCATCGCGTGGCAAGAGGCCAGATGAGAGATATTACTTGACATGATTGTCAGGGTCTTGTGGATACTTAGATTTGTACCTGACATACCATATTTTGAGTTGTACATGCCATGTATCTTTTTTTTTGAGAGCATATGAGATGTCTATGCCATGTCGATAGTTTGTATATGCTGTTAGTTATGCATGCTCAGGTCTATTTTACTTATTTAATTGCATTTCTTTTGTTTATTTGATATAATTATATAAGTAACATCATGAACATTATTTTGAGACATTGTAATATTGAGATAGCCTATGCCATGGATGGCTAGGTAATATGGTATATGTCTGGATTATATTAAACTATCAATCAGGTGGAAATTATCATAGTGGGAATTATCCTCAGTAGTCCAAAATACAGAGGAAATGTTGTCCGTTTTATTTTGCCCATGGAAGTAAAAAGGTTTGCAATACATAAGGAAAAAGATAAAATTTATTTAGTTAGCTTCCGCATTAATTAAGTTGAGCATGCTGCGCTTACTATCATATGAATGTTAATTAACCGGCTGCAGATGGGGCGTTACAACAAACTATATTAAGTATGACTGGTCATACTTCAATTAAGAATGTTTGACTGGTCATACTTAGTGTAATTTTTTTTAAAAAAAATGTAAACGGATCCTTACCCTGATACAATAGTCAGCTTAATGACATTCACGTAATGAAATTTATTGGAAAAGTAAGTACCTTGTGGTTATGACCAAGCTGAAGTCTCTTTAACAAAAATTAATGCTTTACACAACATTTTGACCATGAGAGATACATCCAATATCTAATGAGTAATTGTACTGGCATGGCTATTTTAAGGATACACAATTAGGTGTACTTTGGTTGCAAGTATATGCTATACATATAACAATTAACGATATATCATGTTAACAATCTTTTATGCAAGTATAAAATTAAGTAAATTATAATCACTATAAATATTGCGGTTGTTAATGTTAATTGAAGACTATAAAAATGTACATTTACGACATAAATGTTTTCTAATATCATTTAGAAAAATGCTAGATAGCCACAACTTTTTTGGTCATAATTTTTTACAGAATGATTTGTGACTTTTTGATAGGTGAGGGGTTCCTACCATATTCATTCAACAAACACACTTGAATCTGTCAAAATTCTGGCTAATTTTTTCTAGCTGTGTAATGTTAACTCTATAATTTATTTATTCATTTACTTATTTAATAATAATAATAATAATAATAATAATAAGAAAACAATCAATTGTTGTCTACTTACAAGATATCTGACCTTGAATCTAATTTATCATTTTATTTCTATTTTTCTGGCTAGACACCAGTAATCTTAAAGAAACATGTGGTTTAATTGTTGCTATTGTTGAAAATATTCAAGTATAAGTAGTGATTTCCAAAAAAAAAAAAAAGTATAAGTAGTGATAAATCATGCATCAGTTAAAAACGAATCATGTAAAGATTATATAAGTGCAAAAAGACTCATAGCCTTAAGGTTTTTAGGTTGAGATATGACGTTAGCCCACTCATTGTAATTTGTCATTTGCCCTATTGATGGAGGTATCATTTACAAAGAATTTTGTGCTCATTTTTATCTTTTCAACGGTGGTACCAGAGACAAGGGTTTGGTTAGGCCAAGTATTTAGAAGCCTTTGCAAGAGGCTAGTGTGACTATACTACTTAAATAAAAGATACTTCCGCCGAAATTGTCTTTAGTGGAAGCATGATGTTGGGACTCACACTTAAGGAGATGTGATGGAAAGATTCAAGTGTTGGAAGTGGTGAAGTCCCATAATGGATTATGGCTTGGCTCACGTCTAGTCAGGCCGCCGAACATGTAAATTAGATCGAACTTAATATATTTAGTAAAATAGAATAGATTCAAGTCTTTAAAATAGTCTTTTTAGTAAACATGCCAAATAAATTTTTTTTATAAGACCGACCTATATCATATTATTTAAATAAAATCATTATTGAAATATTTTTAGTTAATAAAGTATTATATTTTAATTTTTTTTTATAATTCTTGAAATATTTTATAATGTCTAACAGGTTCCGGTAGGTCTAGATTAGGCCTTTTGTTTTATAAACATAAGTCAAACCAAGCTTATGATTTAAAAACATTGGCTAAACCAAAGTTATAATTTAGCATATAAATAGTTAATGAGAAAAATGTTTTATCTTTTTAAATGACATGATTTGTGTTATTTCACTCTCATAAAGAAGAGGGATCCACACCTTTTTTTTGTCCACTCTCTCTCCTCCATGATCTATCTATTTCTCTCACTTAAAATGACACAACGTTACATCCTTTAAAATGATCCATTCTTTTTCATAGTTAATACACTAAGTTAGACTCAAAATATCTTATATAGTCCTGATTTATATAGGCAAAAGTCTAATTCAACTCAACCTATTTACCCCCTTTGATATCACTCTAATTTTTCTACCATTTTTAGAATTATATAAATTTTTCAAAATAACTAAGTCCAAACATGGGAGGAACTTAGTGACTCCATTGAAATATTTTTAATGATAAATATTTGTTCAGTTTGCAGTTGCAAATTTTTTGTTAAAACAATAGTAATTAATAATAAAGGTCCAATGACGTACTACTAGAGATTCTCCATAGTAGATTATCCTAAACATTTTTCCCTATAAGAAGACTACTCAACCTCACCATAAATATGGCAGCGAGGTTTCAACAATTCAAACTACTCGAATCCCTTACCATTAAGTCAATCTTAATGACTTATTCGTATCTTTTTTGTGTTTATTTTAAAATGCATCAAACATAAAATAGAATCCAATTATTACATTCATTTCTATTCCAACACATCTACCAAAAGCTAAAACAAGATATCTAGAGTAAGATACCATCAAAGCTAAGACTTCTAATTGAAGGAAAATTAATTCACATAAACATGACAAATACAAAAGTTTTTATATATACCTTCAATTAATTATTGAGCAAACTTGCATTGGAAGGTTGAAAATTCAAACCTCAATGAGGTCATTAATTATACCCGAAAACAAAATCATTGTGGAATATGTTTGCATTTAGTCATGCCAAACATCAATGCTTCTTTACTTAAGCAGGTCATTGGTCCAAAATATAAGGCTGGGAGTTATATCAAGTTCGGTTTAGTAAGAAATAGAGCCATTTTCTTAACTCAATTTTGATTTATGAAATATTTGAGAATGATAGTAATTATGTTTTTGGAGGCAATGAATTGAATTCAAATGTATAACTCAATAAAACTCTTTATATATATCTAACAACAAAATAATTTAATCAAATTATAAAATTAAATATTAAATTAAATCACTGTTATTACATTTTTTATTAACAAATTAAAAAAAAAAATTAGTTCATGCTCTATACAAATGTAAAAGATGAGCATCGTGGGTCGCAATCGCAGAGAGATTATTATAAGGGTATATTTTCGGTGCATGAACCAAACAAATGATGGAGCATTTTTTTCTTTTTATATAGCTATTTGTGCTTTAGGTGGATGCATGTACGTACAAATGAATGTTAAGTATCTGAGAAAATGGAAGATATTCCAAAATCTTTTGTGTTATTATTAAATTGTAAGAGATAAAATTATTTTTTACATACATATAAAAATGTGTGGAGTTGAATCATATGAAAACAAAAAAAGAGAAAAATAAAATATAAACATCACGCACTATATATATATATATATATATATATATATATATATAATTAAGATAAAATTATCTCTTAAAATATAACAAACATTAATCTCTTATGAGTTTTATAATTCTCATGTTAAGTGAGAATTGAAATCTCATGTTATAGAGATAAAAAATATATGGGACCCATGTGTCAAAAAAAAAATATATGTAGGACACATGTCAACACGGAAATCGAAGGGTGTGTAGGAAAATTGTAATTCTGATATATATATATATATATATATATATATATATATATATATATATATATATATATATATATATATATATATATATATATATATATATATATATATATAAACAAACCACCATTTTGCTTGTTTCACTTTTAGAGTCTACCTATCGAAATACGACGTAGGTATATACCAAAAAAAAAAAAAGAAAAAAAAAAAAAAAGAGAGGTTGGCACCCTTTCAGCCATTTAAACTGTCGGAAGATGTTGAATTTTTAAACTCACAAAGTCAACCAATAAAATAAAAGGGAAATGATTTTTTTATGTTGTAAAAAAGTAATTATCTTATCTTATAAAAATAAGATGGCAAGTGAGACCCATAGAAAGAGGAAAAAAAAGAGTGGGACCCATCCATCTTTTATGAGTGTAAAAAATATAATTATTTCATGCAAAATGAGATAAATATAACTAAAAAATTAACCATAAATGCTTTGTGACCCTCAAAATGCGATGATTGATTATCCTTTCATTTAGTAGTAGCATAATGACATTATATGAGAAATTTCAATCATTTTTTGGGGTTTACGAATTTCAATGACAAAACTTATGAAATAGAATACATAAAATAATTATTTTAATTATTTATATTTGATATATCAATGAATGATTAATTTTTTTTTACATACATTACATGAAAATTTACCAAAAAAATTAAAAAAAATTACATGACATAATTATATCAAAATAAGATATTAGATGATCTATTTCAATATAAATGTTTAACAGAAAAAGTACCTTGTACTAATTAATATAAACGATCTATTTATCTCATGTTACATGAGATAATGCAATAGAAATAAAATAATGAAGCTCAATATTTTTTAAAAAAATGAAAAAATAATAGACCTCACTACTTTGTCTCTATACATCACATGAGATAATTATTTCTTTTACTATAAATTACGGAAACTCATGAATCCTCTGAATTTGTAATGAGACAATAAATATATTTATTTATCTTGTGTTGTTTTTTTTTTTTTTTATCAAAGATAAGAAAACATAATTGAATTCAAAGTTATTCGATATGATAACATTAGCCTGTTTGCTTTACCTTTTAGTTTATGCAAATGCTTTTTGCACGAATTCCAAGAGCATTTGAAGGAAGGTATTTTTAATTTAAGGAGAAAGTGTGTATCATTTTAAAAGTTGTAAAGTTGTGTCATTTTAAGTGAGAAAAAGAGATAGATAAAGAGGAGAGAGTGTGAAGAAAAAAATATAAAGGTGTGGGTCTCACAAAGTGAAAGCATATAAGTTGTGTCATTTAAAAGAACAAACACTTTTCCCTTTAATTAATTTTTAATTTTTCGGAAACGTCATTTTGCACTATAGAGAATGTAAAACAAACATACATAGGAAGAGATGAACCATTAATCAATTTATGTTCTTTTTCATGAATCAATGTATATATGCCTCTCTTTGCTAACGACAAAATGTTTGCATTTATAATTTTGTATAAACACTCATTTAAGTTTAATAATATGTTAGTGACCCTAAGGTCTCCTACGTAGGAGAATAGTGGGTTCTGAATTAATTATTCTTCTAAGGGCCCCCCAAGCTTTTTTCTTTTTTGCTCATTTTAGGGTCTTTGATCCCATTTAATCATACCAAATCATTGGTCAAAAGCTTACCTAAAGCAATGCACATTAACTATTGAGCACTTTTGGTAAACCAACTCTGTAGTTTTGACATTTTACAACGTGGTCATGTGTACAAAATGGTACAGCAAGTACCTTATTTCTCAGTCTCACCATTATTGGTCACTTATATCTAGTTTTAACCATAGGTGAAACACATGGTACAACAACATAGATATCACATCACATTGGCTATTTACTAACACCATTTTCTCCAAATCAATATCAATAATACATTTATCCCAAACTAATTAAGATCGGCGGCAAAAAGTTCACCTCATAAAAAGTTGTTTTCTTTTAAGGATGGCTTGTTACACCTGACGTCAACCCTCATTCTTAATGATTAAAATTAGGGAAAAATGTGTGTCATTTTAAAGGATGTAAAGTTGTGTCATTATAGGAGAGAGAAAGAGATAGATAAAGAAGAATAAAGAGTTGACAAACACAATAAAGATGTGGGTCCCACCTCTTTGTGAGAGTGAAAGGATATAAGTTGTGTCATTTTAAAGGATAGACACTTTTCCCTTAAAATTAACATTCATCTAACTTAAATTTATGCATATCCATGTCCTTTTCCAACTTCAAAATTTGATTGGCTAGTATAGTTTTAGGGGAATGATCTATTTACAAATTACACTAAGTATGACCCTTGATTGAAGTATGACCAGTCATACTTAGTGTAAATTGTAAGAGTTTGTAAACAAAAAATTTGTAAATATGACTCTTCCCGTAATTTTGATGTGTCTTATTCATTACAATTGAAGGGCCGACTTAACTCAGTGGTAAACATGCTTACCGTGATGTTCAAGGTCCGGCTTCGACTCGGCCTCTCCACAAAAAGCGGGGGTAAGACTTGACTCGATTCCCTTCCCCAGACACTCACGCCCCAATTCACTTGCACATAATGGTTGAATTTTATGACACTAAAACATAATTTTGAAGTATCCTGAAAGATGAAATGAGGGTTGCCTATAACGACAAAGCGTGCCAGCTTTTTGGGGACGAGGGAATCCCATCAACATAATATTTTTTATGTTGCTTACTTGGAATGCTATCAATAAGTGAAGATTTTGGTACCAAATAATGAAATTTGTCAACAAGGTGGACTCACATTTGGTTCTTTCTTCCCCCTGAAAAAAACTTTGTTGTTGAACATAAACTCTTTCTATTGTCTAAACAAAAGTGGTGAGTGGTGACAACCATTTTTATAATGACATTTCCCTACATGCTTTTTCTAGCTTTCAATTCAAAGTGCTTTCTATCCAATCATTTATCACCCCACACAAAGGACATCTTGTTTTTATTTAAATGTCTGAATGAACTGGCAGCATCTTTGTTTGAACCTTAACCTCCTTTTTTAAGTACCCTTATTTGATGTTACACTTGTTAACTCTCAAGGGCAAGGGATATCTTGATTTAGCAAAGGTAAAGTTTCCAAAATGGGAAGGCAACCTTGTTGTGATAAGGTTGGTTTGAAGAGAGGTCCATGGACAATTGAGGAAGATCATAAGCTTATGAGTTTCATCCTCAACAATGGTATCCACTGTTGGAGAACAGTTCCAAAGCTTGCAGGTATTTTTTCTGAAAATCTTGTTCATATAATATATAACTCTTTAAGTTGATGACTTTGCCTTAGAGGGGTATCAAACTTAGTACATTTTTTTTTATTTTACATGTTGGTGAAAAGGTTTGCTAAGATGTGGAAAGAGCTGCAGATTGAGATGGATTAATTATCTGAGGCCAGACCTCAAGAGAGGTGGATTTACAGAAATGGAAGAGGATCAAATTATAGAACTACATTCAAGACTTGGTAATAGGTATAGTACATGTTTTTGAATTGTAACTTACATGCACTAGAAAAATGGCATGATTTTTGTACATTGTGTATGTGATTGTTGAGATATATAGTCTCACATTGGTTGTATGGGGCAACTAATGTGAAGTTTATAAGGCCTTGAGCACTCCCACCCTTTGAGCTAGCTTTTGGGGTGATGTATTCCAAGTTCTTTGACATGGTATCAGAGCGTTTGAAGTCACACTGCCTCCCACTTTCTTTGTAGTGGAATGTCCACATGTAGGTGGGCTTGTATGTTGTCCACCCTTCAAGCTCAGTGGACTCTCGTGTGAGGGGGTGTGTTGAGATATATAGTCTCACATTGGTTTTGTATGGGCAACTAATGTGGAGTTTATAAGGCCTTGAGCACTCCCACCCTTTGAGCTAATTTTTGGGGTGGTGTATCCCAAGATTGTTTGACAGTGATGAAGCCTTTGACATGATGTGAGTGGATACCATTTTCCTCTAACATAATAAAGCACATTTTCAGGTGGTCTAAGATTGCTACACATTTTCCAGGGAGGACTGACAATGAAATCAAGAACCATTGGAACACAAGAATCAAGAAGAGGTTGAAGCTCCTTGGTGTGGACCCTATGATGACCCAGAAGCCAATTGAGCAAAAGGAAAATTCTGATGATGACAAAAATAAGACAGGCCTAATGCAAAATACTTCAGAAGGTGTGGAGAATAAGTTCTTGGACATTCATGGCATAGAAGAAATGCCAAAAACAGAAGAGAAAAGAGAAGAAAACAAGGTGAATTGGGATGACACCACTGGAGTTTTAAACAATAATGAAATGCTATGCTCACATTTGGACAATGGATTGTGGATGAGTCAAGAAACCAAAACCAATACTAGTTCTTATTGTAGTTCTTCTTTCTCTCTGGATGATTCTAGCAACCTTTCTATTGGTGAATCATCTTTCCTTCAGGAAAAATCCTTACAGCAATGGGTTGATGATTTGGACTCCATTCTCTCATGGGATAGCTTCAGTCCTCTTGAAAAGGATATTTTCTTCATGGAAAATAGGCAATAAATAAGCATAACCACCACCCCTTAAAACTACCTCTATTTTTACGGAGGTGTAGGATATTCATACTACCAAATTTTTCTAGTACCACTTCACTACCACTCCGATCATCATTGGATTAGAGGAAAAGTCAAATGAAGAGAGAGAAAAGAAAAATAACTTTTGAATCCAATGGTAATTGGAGAGATAGTGAAGTGGTGGTAGAAAAATTTGGTAGTATGAATATCCTACCTCATTTTTACAATCTTTCAAGTAATGAAATGTTATAAAAGATTATCTAAAGAATATTGCCTCTTCCATCCATGCATTTTCTTCCCCACAATACCCCTGAATTAAGTATATGTTAATGTGATGATGATTCTATATTGTTGAATGGGAAATGGATATTTATAATTGCTTGTTCCTTCACCATTTGGATTCAGCTACTCAACAACACCCCCCACAAGCCTACTCCATGTGGGGCTGAAAAAGCAGGGTTGATAAGATCATCACTTTTTTCTTGTCTCCTCTATAACTGTTGGTTTTAGTAAAGTAGTCACACACACATCATCATGAAGTGTCCAAGGTTTCCCTCTTGGTCTCTTTTTGCTGCTTGTTATGATCAATCGTTTTTATTCTTCCCTTGATTCCTTTTGTTAGGATGAAGAGCTTATCACTATGAAAGCTATAGTGGTAGTTAAGGCACAATTTTATTTTATCCATTTGCATAGGCACACCCCCACATTAAGCGCTGGGCTAACATGTGGGACTGAACGTTGATGTCAATGGGCTGGACTGTTAAATTTAACGTGTAATCACGGACCTAGAAATTTTATTTTTTACATGGAGCAAAGAATTCAAAATTCATGCTAATTTATAATGGGTAGATATCGGGGTGTAAATAGGTTAGGTTAGTCTAAGTTTTGATTTAAATAGGTCAGGTCTTGTAAAAGATATTGGATCTTCCCTATTAGCCTTTGTAGATCCCAAATTATAAGTCTGAATTGATCTATATTTAAAAAATAAAAGTCTTGGCATATACCTATTAGCCTGTTTAAATATATTAAACATTCAACAATTAAAAGAATAAGTAAAATAATATTACTTTATGGGAAAAGTTATACTTACTACCAAATTTTCTTACTACTTGTTACTACCAAATCTTAACCGTTGATTTCCGTCAATCTAATGGTTATAATTTATTGCAAATTAATAATTAATTAATAAGTATGATCCCGTAAATTACAACTGTTAGATTGACGGAAATCAACGGTTAAGATTTGGTAGTAACAAGTAGTAAAAAAATTAGGTAGTAAGTATAACATTTCCCTTACTTTATTATTCAAAATTATTAAAATAATAATTTTATTCATTTTATTTAAAATTAAATAATATGATATAGGTCGGTATGTAAGTTTATAAGCCCAGTATGTATAAAAAAATCTATGGTTGTTTTTTAAATAGGTTTTTCTTAATAGCGCCGGTTCTATTTTACTATTTGTAATAGGTTAAGCTTGACCTAATATAGGGTAGGCCGTAGGCAATGTGTGCTAGCTTAACCCATTTACACCCCTTATAGATACATAACCAAATTTGAAGAACTCTTTTATGTTTTTTTCGTACATGAGAAATAATTAGAATAATTAGGAGACACAATCGCTCGCGAAGCCGGGCTCAAATTTGAGCCCGGGCCAAAAAAATTTACGTGTATTTATTTTTCTTAACTTTAGTTAGTTCATATCATAATATATTTAAATTGGGGAAAAATTTATTTATAAATTTTTTTTGCAAATTTTTACAAATTATACTATATACTCCCGAAATTACATAGTGTTACCTAGTGTACTTCTCGGAGTACATAATGTAGTTTGTAAGAATTTATAAACAAAAAATTTGTAAATATAACCCCCTATTTAAATTATATTAAATATAGAGCAACTGAGCATGCAGTACCAAGAATAATTATAATTTTATTAAATATTCTTTTATACAAGTGGAAATTGAACACATAACCTAATGCAACTTACCCAAATCTCTTACAAAAAATATTTTAAGTTTTAGATAAGGCCAAAATATAAATTATAGCCCGGGTTAAAATATATTTTTAACCTGTGCCAAATTATAATTAATTATATAATTATATGTATAATTTGTTAAAATTTAGCCCGGGCCGAGACCCCGGCCAAGATATACGCGGCTCGCCACTGCACAATCCCCCCAGCCCCGTGGGGCTCCACCGTTATTCATACGATTAGTTTTGTGAACTCATGGAGAAATTGATGGGGTCGATCAGTGGCGAAGTTATACTTGCCACTAGTTAATTTTAAACTTTTTAGAATTTGACATGAATAGCTATGCAAAATTGATGAAAGGATCGCTAATCCAACGCCTTTTATGAGAGGATAAAGTAGCCAAATTATATGCCCTTGAAGTTCCTTAATTAAAAATATGTTGGTAAAAGTTAACAACCAGTGCAACTTTATAATATACATGCAGCGGCTAGCTTTATATATTTTATTAGTTTACATTTGAAATTAGAATATTGGGAATGGGAGTGGGTCGTGCTAAGCACAGAAAAATTATTGCCTGTAAAATGAACCTCATAACTTTACATGTATCAATCTGTGTAAGCACTAAGCAATTAACATGGAACATGAGATCCACGACGGAATAATGCTTCAAATTGTTGTTACTGGCTTGGATTTGGACCTATGGTCAACGGTTTTTTTTTTTTTTTTTGTTATATAAAAAAATTTAAGGACAGATATATTGCTCAAATGAATATTGCTAGATATGGCACCAGTAGATTCTTACGAAACATAGCATACCATACCTATTAAATTTTACCACTTTACTCGAAAAATTAAAGTTTGGATAAATTACAATCTATCTTAGTATCTTATATTAGTAAGTAATGTATGTCTTAAAAGCTTTTAATGAAAATGTGATGTGAGACACCATTATTGTAATTTATCCTCTAGCTATATAAATGTGAGGCATCATAATAAATAATGACTATATAAATGAGAAGAGTGATCAAACTCAACTGTCTCATTATTTTTTCTTTCTTTTTTTCTCATCAAGGGACCACTAAATTTTATGTGAGTGTAAATGTGTAATAGAAAAAAAGTATATGGCGCTATTCACATATTTAATACATCTAATCATATTAATTAAGAATAAATAATATGATTTATTAAATTTAAATATAAAAAATAATATAAGGTAATACTATCTAATATATATAACAATAGTAAGATTTACTCCCAAAGCTATAAAATTTTAGCTTTAGGAAAATAATAACCATCTTTTACATGTAATTTTAAATATATCATTTAATTTATATTTTTAAATTAAAATCAACAACATTAATATCATCTCTATCTCAAATCAATTGGGTATAAATCCAAATAAGAAATTTAAAAAAATGGAGAGAAAAGAAAGCTACAAAAAGGTGGGTGGGGGTTGAAGCTAAATAAATGAATATACATGTGAATAAAAATGATGAACAAAAATAAATATAGAAATAAAAAACTAGAAAAGCTTGTCTGGATCAAAGAAAATAACAAGTTTACCTCTTCATAGTACCGATAGTTTTTCTCCACTACATCGCCTTCAGTTCAAAAGTGAAATGTTACTACGACATCATAAAAATAAATTAAAAGTTTTGTTTTAATAAAATGAGCAAGTAAAGATGTATTCATATTTGATTTAATTTTTAATATATTGTAATTTTAATTAATTACAATTAAGATAAACATACTCTATTAAATATTAATAATTACATATATTCATTATATTTAATTTTAAAAAGAGATAAAATTAATATATAATTTTAAAAAGAGGGACAAAGTGATAATTATTTTAAAATCAGCGACACAAAAGTATATCATTTTATGTTGGGCTATTTGTTGTACTATTCAACGGCCAATTTAAGATGATTTTAAGGAATTGATCATATTAAAAGTGATATTAAACATATAATAATATGTTGTATTTAAAAAAAAAACTACTTTTTATTTATTTATTAAATCAAATTTTTTATTTAAGAGTGACTCAACTATTTATATTATTTTTTTCCTTATAAATTGACTTATATTGTGTTTTCTTTTTTATTTTAGATTTTAAATTTTAAATATTAAATTTAATTTCTCTTTTAGTCTAATTATACATATTTACCTTTTCATTTTTAAATATATTTTAATTTACACCTGTTTAAATTTTAATTGAATTTATAAAAGACTTATGCAATTTAATATAATATATTTGTTAATAAAACAATAACACAAATATTCTTTTTTTTATCTAAAATCTTGTAAAAAAAAATAATTGTAAAATTTTTTAACCTTCCTTTTCATCAAATCATGTATAGCGAACATTTTTCAAAGAAAAAAATAATGGAATATACACGCCAAAGCAAGAGCTAAGAGGAAAATTACTAAATATAAAAGTGTTATAATTGAGCAATAAGATTACTAATGGAATGACATAGAATTGTGTTATTTTAAATGAAAAAAATAGATATATAATAAAATTTTGGGGGAGAAAGTAAGTTTTTTTTTTTAATTTAAATTTTAAATAAAAATATTAATTTTAACTAAAACATCTTTGTTCAAAAAAATAAACGTTTTTCACTTAAACAATAATAATATGAATTGGCCAAAACATGTAATAAAACGAAGACCTTTCATCTTAGTAACTAGTGAAACATAAAAGAAAGAAGCACAAAAAATCCAAATGTTGAAATTCAACATGTACACACTCCCATTACCAATTACACACACTTTTCAGATTCATTTGTGATAATAATTACAACAACGTTTGAGAATTGAATTTTCATATTGACTCAACTGAATTAATGATGGATCCTATATTTATTAAAAAAAAAGTTTACACACAAATTGAAGAATTATAAACGTGAGAAATTATGATGCAACGTAACAAAATATTTTCCTTAATTATAAATCATTGAACTGCACAATTATTTATTTATTTATTTGTTAAATACACTATAAAATACTTATTTGTATATGTAATAGATATTTCTGAATTTTGACTTAACTATAGCAAGCTGTGTGTGGGAGATCTAAGGCATGAAATGAAATTCAGATCTTTCAGGCAATACCCATTTGAAATCTGACCCTGAAATCGAGCTTTGATGGCTAAAGTTTCGATTTTGTTGGTGTTAGTGATTGTGGGTCTGGTGAGCATTGGAACTACTGAAGCGGCAAGGAAGCATCCATGGAGGATCCACACCCTTTTCTCTGTGGAATGTCAGAACTACTTCGATTGGCAAACGGTGGGGCTCATGAACAGTTATAGGAAGGCCAAGCAACCTGGACCAATCACACGTCTCCTTAGTTGCACTGATGAGGAGAAGAAGAATTACAAAGGGATGCATTTGGCACCAACTTTTGAGGTGCCCTCAATGAGCAGACATCCCAGAACTGGTGATTGGTAAAACAAACAAAAAATGCTAATAATAGTAAAAATTCATCATTTTTTCTTTTTTAGTTCTTTGTTTATTGAATTTGGATTGTGAAATGTAGATGGGTTTTGTGTGGTTTATTGTGAAGTGATGTTGATGCCATTGACTTTGGTGTTATTTGTTCTGTGTTATTTACTGGTACGTTTTTTTAACTCTCTGCATGATGTGTTCCTGTGTGTGGTTATATAGCAACTGCTGCTGTTGTTTTTTTTTTTCTTAGGCATATATGGGGTCAGGATCTGTGAGTTCTTGAAATAGTGTATGCAAATAATGTGGGTTGCTGTGGTAGCTGAATTGTTTCTGTGAATTTAGTTCTGGATTTGTGTGTACAATACAACGGTCTTGGTTGCTATGATTTCTGCTTCTCTTGGTAGTTAAGAGTTTTGAGGCTGACAAGAAGTTTGTTGATGTCAACAATATATAGTTTTCCTTATTAGTAAAAGACCTTTGAGCCGGCTTGGCTCAGCGGTAAGCTTGCTTGCCGTGGTGTGTCAGGTCGCGGGTTCGAATCAGTCTCTCTGCAAAAAGCAGGGGAAAGATTGCCTAGAGTATTCCCTTCCCCAGACACTCACGAAGTGGGTATTTGAACTGGGTCGGCCCTTATTAGTAAAAGATCTTTGAGCTTGCACTTGTCACCATTCAGTGCAGGGTATTGGATAAGTAATTTCACTGCTCTTGCTTCATAATGAAAATATTTCTGCTAGTACATTGGCATTGTGTTTGTTCTTTCCCTTATCCATCCCCCTTTAGGGTGTTTTGAATTTTAACATGTCCCTTTTCCAAATAAGACACGTGCATACCTTATTACAAAAGCAGAATCATTTTCCCAAGATAGCAGAATCAGAACTAAATTTTCTATCCACTATGCAGGTACCCTGCAATAAACAAACCTGCTGGGGTTGTACACTGGCTCAAAAATAGTAGGGATGCAAAAAATGTTGACTGGGTTGTCATTCTGGATGCAGACATGATAATCCGAGGCCCAATTGTACCTTGGGAACTCGGTGCAGAGAAAGGAAGACCTGTTGCAGCATATTATGGGTATTCACTAATTTCTTACTTGTTTCTTTTAGTGATATAACATAAAAAGCTAGATATTAATCCATCACTGCTGTTACAGATATTTTTGGAAGGATGCTAATGAAAGTGCAGCTTATGTTTAGCAAACAAATTTTAGCAATATGGAAGTTCTGGATGCCTAAGCCTTTTATATTTATCTTGGCCTTAATGTCTACACTTAACATTATGAATCAGAGAATAGGGGCTTTGTTAAAACAGAAACTAGAGAGCTTTGCTTGAAGTTATGAAACTTGATTGAATCTCGAAGTAGTACATATATCTTGTATTATACATTCAGTGTTTCTTTCTCTACGTCACCATTTAAACTTGCTATATACCAAAATTCCTTCTCCAGGTACTTAATAGGTTGTGACAATATTTTGGCTCAACTGCACACGAAACACCCAGAACTATGTGACAAAGTTGGCGGGCTTTTGGCCTTTCATATAGATGACCTGAAAGTTTTTGCCCCCTTGTGGCTTTCAAAAACAGAAGAAGTACGGGAAGATAGGGCTCACTGGGGAACAAACATAACTGGTGACATCTATGGGAAAGGATGGATCAGTGAGATGTATGGATACTCTTTTGGTGCTGCGGAAGTGAGTTTAATACCTTGAATTTTTTTTTCTTTCTTTTTAGCAGTCTTAAATGTTTGGCATTTCATTATAGTGCTTGACTATTCAACTTTCACTAATTGTTTTGCATGTTTCCTTCTTCTTTCTATCTTCCCCTTTTGCTTCCCCCCTCTTGTTCACAGATTGGACTTCGGCACAAGATCAATGATAACTTGATGATCTACCCAGGTTATGTTCCTCGAGAGGGTATTGAGCCGATTCTTCTTCACTATGGGCTTCCATTTAGTGTGGGGAATTGGTCATTCAATAAACTGGCTCACCATGATGATGGACTTGTTTATGAATGTGGTCGGCTATTTCCAGAACCTCCTTTTCCCAGGGAGGTATGTAAACCAGTGGAGGAAACTTGTGTCTGGTGGTAGAAAAATATTCTATTTTTCCCATGGTCTATTAGTCTTTTTGGAGAAGGAATTCCTGTGTTATAGAAAAGCATTTGTTTTTCTAATACACTAATACTGCATCATTTGTTAATATTAATAAGCAAGCATATATTCCTATAGCATGTGTTTTTCTAGTACTAAGCATTTTAAACTGTCTTTTAGTCCAAATATACTTAATTTATGCTCATAAATATGACATCAGGTTTTTCCAAGTTTTGCTGAAATTGGAAATATCTTATTGCAGGTAATACAGTTGGAACTTGATCATAATCGAAGGCGAGGACTATTTCTAAGTATAGAGTGCATAAACATTATAAATGAAGGTCTTTTATTGCAGCATGCAGCAGATGGTTGCCCTAAACCAGCATGGTCTAAATACTTGAGCTTTTTGAAAAGCAAAGCTTTTGCAGAACTAACTAAGCCAAAGTATCCTACTCCTGCGACTTTAAAAATGATCGAGGATACCATAGAAGAACATGTTGATCATGATCCTGGAAAGCCATATCCCAAAATCCATACAGTTTTTTCAACAGAATGCACCACGTACTTTGATTGGCAGACTGTAGGCCTTATGCACAGTTTCAGTACAAGTGGACAGCCTGGAAATATCACTAGACTTCTTAGCTGCTCTGACGAGGGCTTAAGGCAGTATAAAGGCCATGACCTGGCTCCCACCCATTATGTCCCTTCTATGAGTCAACATCCATTAACAGGAGATTGGTAATTGCGTATTTGTCTATGTTTTTCAATTTTCAATTGTATTTTAAATTTTTCTGAGGTAGTTGCTTGTCATTACTCTATGATTTGAACAAAGTGGTCAACATTAGTAGTTGCGAAATCAATCATTGAACGAGCAAAGGACTAGCTTTTCTTGCATCATTCTTTTGAAGATAATTAAAGCTTATTTACATAAAAGCAATCTTGATGAGTTCAATCCCACTGTCAATGATAATTTTTTTTTTTCAATTGCTACTTAGCCTGTGTGATTTTTAACTTGGAAATCAAGTGAATTGTTTTTATCATTATTTTGAGTATGCTCTCTAATCTCTTAATACCAGACATATCCAGTTAACATTATTTCCCTATTAAAGTAGTTGAACCCTTCACGATCAACATCCAGAGTAACTTTATTTGATAACTGTATACTGTGCTTGATTTTGATGTCCTAAAATTAATGTCCTGGGTTTAGTCTCAGGGTTTGGTGGGACCCACATTAAACTTCACTTATTTATTCAATTATATAAGACTGATGATAAGGGGGCGAATCGGAGCAGTGGTAAAAACTGTTCCTTCATAACTGAAAGGTCATGGGTTCGAATCCAGGAAACAGCCTCTTTGCAATTATACAAGGGTAAGGCTACGTACAAGGATTTCCTCCACCCCACACTCGCTAGTCTTGTTTAACGGGGAGTGGTTTTTTTTTTTTTTTTTTTTTTTTATATAAGACTGATGATCTTTGCTTTATGTTCCTGCTTAAATTACATACAAGATTCCTTGTGCCTCAACTCAATAGTGTGCCGTTACTAGAGCCTACCTCTTTTAAATGCTTCAAGTTGCTGAATGGTTTAGACTATAAGCTTAAAAATGTGATAGTCTGTCTGTTTTATTTTAGGTATCCAGCAATTAATAAACCAGCTGCCGTCCTTCACTGGCTTAATCATGCAAATATTGATGCTGAATTCATAGTGATTCTCGATGCTGATATGATTTTGAGAGGCCCAATCACACCGTGGGATTTCAAAGCTTCTCGAGGCCATCCTGTTTCAACTCCCTATGAGTAAGCCTGGTGAATTTGCTTTATGTTTACAAGACCTGTTGATGTTGATGTAAATGCAATGTTGATGACTGCAGTTTGCATAGCTGCATACAAACATATTTTTCTTTTTGATGCCTGTTTTATCTTGCGTATTCAATATGATGACTTATTTGTATCTCTTTTAATCTTTACATGCTAGATACCTTATTGGCTGTGACAATGAGCTTGCAAAATTACATACTAGCCATCCTGAGGCTTGCGACAAGGTTGGTGGTGTAATCATTATGCATATAGATGATCTCCGGAAATTCGCTTTGCTATGGCTGCATAAAACTGAGGAGGTTCGAGCTGATAGAGCTCATTATGCAAGAAATATAACAGGAGACATATATGAATCTGGGTGGATTAGTGAGATGTATGGTTACTCATTTGGTGCAGCAGAGGTATTTTGTTTTTACGTTCTTGTCGTGCATACTCACTGTTTATATGATTATGGGTTTCATAGTGTTAGAGATACTAGCTGTTTCAGTTCCGAACTTGCTCCCTTAGCCCTGCAGCATTTTCAATTGATGCTTTCCTTTGGCTTTTGGTGGGAGATGTCCTAATGTCACTTGCTAGTACTTTCTTTGTAAACCGTCTTTGAAAGAGCGAGGATGAATATGAACCTGAACCCTTTCACTCCTCTGGCTATTGCATCTACTCTGGGCAAAAACCAAGCAAATCTCAAGTTCAGTGATAGCTTCTTTCACTTCTTTGTTCAAGTCATTTCACTTATATGATTATGATGTTTTTTTCTACACATACCGGTGAAGCACACTGACATAGAACAAACGCACAAACTGAAAGTAGGTTCAGATGGCCTAAACTCCAGTCAATATATATTTTGGGGAGTGTCACTGACTTCCAATTTTAACTCCCCTGCCATGCCTTTCCCATTGAAGTTGCTGGAAGCCCTACTATCTATGAGGATTATCACCCTCGTCCCTTTTATCTCTCCCCACAGCTTCAATGCTTAATTCGAAGTTATGCCTATCATGTTATGCAAAAATAATTGGAGTTCCTTCTCCTCAAGTTCTTCATAGGAGCATCAACCTAGACATTTTTCCTTTCTTCCTCCTAAAATGTATGAAACTGTTTGAATTTATAGAATGCCCTGGGTGGAATCTTTCATCACAATTAAAACAAAGCCCCTTCTGAGACAGTCTATAGTGTGTATTGCTTCTGGAATTCTGTGTCCTTTGTGTTTGGAAAGTTTCAATGGGTTGCATTGCTCACATTGTTGCGTGCATTATAGCTTCCCTTAAGGACCTCAGTAGTCATGCTTGTTTGAAACACTATGCTTTCAGTGGTCGTCCAGAACGGTTCAGAGTTCCGGTTCACTAACCCACCTTTGAATTGCGTCCTTATTCTTCCTTTGCCATTGGTAAGTTTCTTTTCTTCAACTAGTTGGGTTGATGCATCAAATCCAATAGCAAATCAAGTCAGTTGAGTTTTAGTTCTGCTTGGAGCTCATTCATCCAAATCTCACGTTCTCATATGCATATTGAAGTGGAACTACGACGTTCTCAAACTCCTCCCTATAATCTGACACATTTCCCATCTTCTGCAAGCTTAGTAGGACTTCATACGGGTTCTTAGCGAATGAAGGTTGGAAACTCCTAACTAATGTTGCTCAAAACATAGCTCAGGTGGAGTTAGTGGTCCTCCCCTCACACCATTGGTACCAGTTTAAAGCTCTTCCTTCTAGAGCTTGCATCACGTTCATACGGAAGTAGCGCTCAACTCTATTGATCCAACTGTAAGCATCTTCGTTGGAAAAGGTTGGGATCTCTAGTCTCATTCCTTCTTCGTCCCTGGTTTTGGGAACAACATCATAGCCACTTCCTGTTCTTCGGTTGCCATTTGAACTACCATGGTTCTTGGTCACCCCGAAACAACTCATGTCTCCCTCCGTTTTCCATCGGTCACCTCCTCTGAATGCTCCTTGAAAAAGGTGTAGTATCTCCTCCTATGTCACTTTTGTTTTGTGAGCTTGAGCGTCATTATCTCTTCTAATGCCTCAACATTTGCTTCCGTCCTTCGTGTGGCCACCATTCACCACTCCTATATCGAGAACTTTGATTCCAATTCTTAGGAATCAGAAGAAAGAGCTTAACACAAGATGGATCAAAAACTCATATATTCTCTATAAATTTGATCTCAGATTGAATCAGATGGATATAGTGTAGTTATAGTAGTAGAAATTAAAAAGAAAGGATAATTTCAAAGCTTTTAAGCGGCTTTGGTCTCTCCGAAACTCTACTTGATTCTCAGCATATATACACCCCTCCCCTTTTTTTGTTCTATTAAGCTTCCCTTTTTCAAAATATTGTAACAACTTTTTCCTCCGAAAACCCTAGTCGCACTTCCTGGATTAATTTAGGTGTTTAATCCCCTGCATCCCTTCCTGTGGTGCACTTGGGTAATAGGGGACATCCTAACAGTGACAATTGACCAAGGGGAGTTCCGGATGGTTACAAATAGGTACAAATAAACCAGTAACAGACAAGTAGAAACCAATGAAAGAGGAATAGTCAGGGTTTGACGAAGCATGCCTAATACGTAAGTGATTATAGCTCACAAGATTGTACTGATTTGCTATCGAATGGTAGTTGCTCCATCTATTATGAAAGGACAACGAAGACCTAATTAATTAATAAAAGAAGTACTTTTCATTGATGTGCATTCTATTATTGCCTCTTATTCGAAGAAGAAAAGAGAATATATATATGTATGTATATATATATATATATATATATATATATATTACTTTATGGACCTAGAATGCTTCTTTTTATTTAGCAAAGTAAAGGGGGATGAATCCAACTATTGTAAAATGATTTTCTCAAATTTCACATGAAATTCAAAACAATAATAATTGAGATGGTCAAATAGCAGGAAACTTGGCCGCCCGGCTGCCGGGACCTCCCGCTTTCCATTAATCCAGCGGCTGTAATTGTAGTTTGGGAGCTGATTGTTTGAGATGGCAATGGCATAGCAAATCCAACCTTCCTCCTTCCGCTATAAAAGCCACTGTGAAATTAGCATTAGCTCTTTCCATATAAGATTGAAATCAGTGCTTTGCCGTAAGGCTTTCTTTCTTGGAGATGTACTCCTATATGTTCTTCGTAGTTTTTTGTTTTTTTTGGGTCCATGCATCTTTGCATATATCATGTTTCTTATCTTAAGATTGGAAGACACCACGATTGACACTATATACTTGCTTTGGTTTGTGCCCAGAGAAGATCTCCAAGGAGCAACAGCTTTTATATTGAGTTCATATTTAACATAGTTTTAGAGCCTTTTGACCTAGTAGTTGGGAGTTTGATATTTGTTACACCTATTCTTCATTATTAAATAGTTTTTTAGCACAAGGTAATGTGAGCTTTTGCATTGGTCATGTTTCAAGTCCAAAAGGCTTTTGCATGATAGTCGTATTCAATAGTTGACGCTGAAAATTTGCTTAGTGGCAGCAATTTTTATACTATACAAAATCAGAAAATCTTTGATATGGCATACATGTAAATATATAATTATTAAAAACTAACTACATAATATTAGTTATATAATCCTAATTATTTGCTTATTCTAATAGAAATATATAATTTTTTTATGTCTTTTTATGTCTTAAGAATGTTAATTTTATTTTATAAAAGAATATTTTTATAAAAGAATTATGAATCACCAAGGCATAAAAAAATTAGTTATCATCCTAATTATTTGCTTATTCTAATAGAAATATACATTTTCTATTAAAGATTAATTTAAACTAACTACGTAATATTCCGAGAAAAAAAACTTGTGACCTAGGATCTGAATAAATATTTATCTAAAAAAATATTTAAATAAGGCATAAAACTAAAACTTTGAATTAGGGCAATATTTGCAACGCTTACATCAGTAAAATATCGAATACTAATTTATATTTGTTCATATCTATATGAACTTTTTGATAAAGGGCCGACCCAGTTCAAATACCCACTTCGTGAGTGTCTGGGGAAGGGAATACTCTAGGCAATCTTTCCCCTGCTTTTTGCAGAGAGACTGATTCGAACCCGCGACCTGACACACCACGACAAGAAAACTTACCGCTGAGCCAAGCCGGCCCTTCCTATATGAACTTTTTGATAATAAATATAAAATATAAATGGTACACATCATCATTACCAGTTATTCTTTTATTTTTAGTGTAATTACAATTACTTGAGTTTTTTATTCTGTAAAGTTGAAGGCAGTGAGTAGACTTTCAGTGTGGCAGGATTTTAAAGTAGTACTATTAGCTTTCTATGCAGACTACTCTTTCGGTATTGCATGGTTTTGTGCAAAAGGAGGTAGTGTGATCCTTTGTAGATACAAGGATACAATATTAGATATATAGAAACTATTAATGAGCCTTGACCAATGAACATTGTTTGAGAGAGTTAGTCTTTGACATGGTGTTAGAGTTTCTATATGACCAAGTGGTAAGCAAAAAGGGCTTCCTTCGAGAGGGAAATACTAACAGGTGAATTTTTTTGATCTGCCTATAGTTGTATTAGGGATATATAACATTGTAACAACGTATGGATTTTCATTTTATAGCTTAGGTATTTGGGTGAGGGAGAGCCTCAGAGCAGCGACAAGGTTGCTCCTCGTGACTAAAAAGTCACATGTTCGAGTCTGGAAACAACCTGTTTGCAAAAATATAACGGTTATATACAATTGACTTTCACTCCTATCCTCACAAGTCGAGGAGCTTTGTGCACCGGGATTTTCCCTTTTAACTTAAGCATTTGGGTCTAGTTGTTCCTAGACACATAGATTTGTGGATTTAAATGAGCATCAATTTTCATTCCTTATCATTCGGCTGTTTGTTTTTCTCTTTCACGGTGTGTTGCATTATGAATTGTTATGCTACATAATTTCTTACCTCCACTTTAAAGTATGAAAAAATTTCACTACTGCTATAACCAGTAATGTTATTGATGCAGTTGAAATTAAGGCATACTATAAGCAGTGAGATACTGATATATCCGGGATATATTCCCGCACCGGGTGTCAAATATAGAGTTTTTCATTATGGATTGAGATTCAGTGTTGGGAATTGGAGCTTTGACAAAGCAGATTGGAGGGAGATTGACATGGTGAATAGATGTTGGGCCAAGTTCCCAGATCCACCAGATCCCTCAACACTCGATCAAGCTAATGCCGATAATTTACAGCGCGACTTGCTCAGCATAGAATGTGCAAAGACGCTGAATGATGCACTGAATCTGCATCACAAGAGAAGGTGCTCCAATGCTAATTCCTTGTTGACATCAAAAGGGGAGGAGGGAACTGAGGAGAGTGGAATCTCAAGGGAATTTGGCAAAGTTGATGAAAGTACTGATTCAATGAACAATCATATCTCAACAAATCATTCAGAAGAGTTGGTAACAAATCATTCAGAGGAATTGGCAAGTGTTCAGAAAGATGAGATGCCTAGTTCTTTCAGGTTTTGGGTGATATTCTTGTGGGCATTTTCTGGAATAGGTTTCTTGGTTGTCATCTTTGTGCTGTATTCAGGTCATAGAAGAAGAGGATCAAGGACAAAGCACCATAGTAGAAGGAGAAGAAGCTTGCATTCAGGAGTCATGGAAATGAATGGCCGCGACCGGTATAGCCGTGGTGGTGGTGTTGATAGACCACTGTAAACATTGTGCTCCTTTTCTTTCTCTTGGTGTAAAGCTGGTTGGTCAGAATTTTAAGACTTCCATGCAGAGATAACAAAATTAAAGGGTAGTAGGCATGTTTCTTGAGTGAGCCTGTGTGACTTCATTCCTACAAAGCCAGCCTTTCTGACCCTTCAAGAGGCCTATAGTGTGTGTATGGATATTAATGATTGAGAAATTTGCATAGAGAAATCAATCTTCCACTTCTTTAAATTTGAGATTGCTTGTACTATTTTGTACCCAGAAATCATAAGATCTTAGCTATGTAGAACAAGAGATTGAAACCAACTTGTATTATCCAGCAGAATAGGTGAGTGAAATACTGTGCTCTTATTTATTTTTTTTAAAATTTTTTAGGCATTTTTTGAGTGCTCTGATGTAACATTTTTACGAATCATATACCTCAAATCTTATTGTAAAGACTCACTTTGTAATAAAATGGGGTTATGTAATTTATGATAAACTTCAACATTACCAACCAACAATTCTATAGATCAATTGTTGCAAGGATATGGTGCCTTGGGTTGCTAGTCCATCCAAGTAAACTAGATAACCATTCACTAACTAATTTAGTTCTTAATTGCCCTTTCTCCTTATTTTGCAATTTTGGCACACAAATAAATGTGACAAAATTCATTGAAAGTAGGGTTTGATGATTAGACAAAATCCTAGATCAAACTCATTCTAGCCTTTAATTAAATAATTTTTGCTCATTCTCTATTTAATGAGAGGCACATGAAATTCATCCACGTTAAAAAATATGGATTAATGTTTCTCTTTAACTCCTATACACACACAAGAATGTGTGGAGTTCATGTGAAGAAAAAAGAGAAAAAAATATATATAGACTCCACACATTTTTATGTATGTGTAAGAGATAAAATTATTTCCTACAAAGAAATAATAATCCCTAAAATAAAGTATGTCAAATGTATTGCTAACCTCTTTGTCACTAATAAGTTTCAACGTAAATGCTATTAGTTAAGCTCATATTTTCTTTATTTCTCATCCTCATTAAATTCGTGGGATTCTTGCTCTCTTTTTTTTTCTTCATGAAACGGGCATTTAGTTGTTTTTTTTGGCATTAAGTAGTCACAAAATATAAAATTTATATATGATTCGATGCGGTTTAGATTTTCTAATGTTGGATATTTTTCACAGTATAGTAGTAATGAATTGTTGATTCCAGTTAAATTTAAGAACTTGACATGCTTAAATAATAATAAATTCTATTCTTGGAAAGAGTGAATAAATTTAGATTTGAAGTCAGATTATACGGACCATTAATATTTTAAACACAATTGGTATCTACCAAAACCAAATTCACATAACCTCATAATGTAAAAAACTTGTATTTTTCTCTCTTCATATATTATTAAGGTTTATCATCTATCATTTAACATGGCCACAAAAAATTTCCTACACACACAATATTTTGTGGGGCCCGTAGTAAAAAAAAAAAAATTTCGGCACGTAAAATGAATCTCTATAACATAACACAATCACTTTTCCTACAACATAACTCTTATAAAACCATATTATTAATTAAGCCTTATCTATTTAATATTTTATAAGAAGAGAAATAATAACCAATTTTTAAATTAAAAGATGGGGAAAAAATATCTAATGTTACTTTAGATAATTTTATCTAATGTTCACCAAAACAACGTCGTTTTTAGGTTGAATAATTAAAAAATTAGAATGATAAATACTATTATAACCCTAAAATAAATTAAAATTATAAATACACCATGATTTTCACACCAAAACGACGTCGTTTCGGTGCTTAAGAGTAAATTTAAGAAAAGCGAACAAATGTGAAATTGACACACAACAAGAATCCACTAACCACTATCATAAATATGCATATAAGAGAATCCTCTTCCTAATATGAACAGAACAAACATAAACTCGAATTAAAAGCTTCACCAAATTCAAACAAGCCAACAATAAAATATTAACATTAGAACGTTGGAGATTTTCTTATTCTTTTCAAAATGTGGGCCCAAACCAAAGTGAAAAAAAGAAGAAGATTGAGGCTCCTCCTCCAAACATTTTCTTGGTGGACCCCACACTTTGGAAAGTAAAAAAGATTGCACGACACAACACTACACTTTATTTTTTCTTTTTAAATCTGTTAAAGTTGTTTGCTTTTCTGCATCATCATGTACACAACCAACACAATGGCTCTAGATTTTGAATTTCAAATTTGAATGTGTACAAATAAACGGTAACATAAAACAAATTATAATAATACTAACAAAGTGAAAAAACGTAACAATAATTGTGTTAACGTTTGGATCTTTTGAGGTTTCTACGTTGTACTGAAACATGGGAGACTCAACTTGTTTCATGCAACCTTTTTGTTATGCTTCTGGCATTTCCAATGAAGCCAACGAGGTAAGTTCATTTCAACAGTCACTTCTATCTTCCAAAATTTGTATTATTGGGTTCTTAAATCCCCATAATTTTTGTTTTTGGTTACTCTTTTACTTTGGTTATGCACTTATGCATGTAGTGTATGAAAGAATGTGAACAAAAGAGGAAATTTGCATTTTCAGTTTGTGTTCATTTCTCCTTTCACTAAATGAATTGCCTGAAATTTTTGGCTTGAGGACCCCTTCAAAAGGATTTGGAATTTTGCTTATTGCTGCTTGATAAATTTTGATGAATTGGGTTACCATAAAAATAACAAATTAAATCTTTTTTTTTTTGGGCTTCTTGTTGGGTGCAATTAATCAAAAAAAGACTTTTTTTTGTATGTTCTATGAAGGTTCATCTTGAAAAAACTATGAAACTTGTGCCTTTCAGAGCAACCCATTTTCAGTTTGTGTTCATTTCTCCTTTCACTAAAGGAATTACCTGAAATTTTTGGCTTGAGGACCCCTTCAAAAGGATTTGGGTTTTGCTTATTGCTGCTTGATAATCTTTGATGAATTGGGTTACCATAAAAATAACAAATTAAAGCTTTTTTTTGGGCTTCTTGTTGGGTGCAATTAATAAAAAAAAGACTGTTTTTTTTCTTCTTCTATGTTCTATGAAGGTTCATCTTGAAAAAACTATGAAACTTGTGCCTTTCAGAGCAACCCAATTAATGCACTTGGGCAATCAATCTCTTTTGGGAGGTTTATGTCTGAGTCCCTTGCATGGGAGAAATGGTCTAGTTTCTCCCACAACCGCTATGTTGAAGAGGCAGAGAGGTTTTCAAGACCTGGTTCAGTTGCACAGAAGAAGGCTTTCTTTGAAGCTCACTACAAGAAACTTGCTGCTCAAAAGGCTGCAGCAGCTTTGCTTGAACAAGAAAACAATGCTTCACAAAACAATGCCACAGGACAAGAAAATGAGGGAGTAATTGACAACATCATGCATGATTCACAGATAAGTCCTAAAAGTGATATGGTTGTCAAGGAAGAACAAGATGCAAAGGTTTTGAGTTTGACCTCAGAGTCAGATATCATGGTCAGAGCCAATGAGCATGATTCAAGTTTAAATGTAGAGGCAAGTATTATACCTGAAAGTAACAAGGTAGAGGAAGCTGAACCAGAGATGGAACAAATGGCTGGTCTTGGGAACTCAATGAAGGTTGAATTGCAAAACCTGCTTGAAGATGTTCATACTCAGAAGGAACAGCAAAGTGAAAAGCTTAGTAAAACTCCTCCAATTATGACTCCAATTATGAAGGTTATTATGTTAATTTTTATTTTCCAGGATTCTTTTTGTTGTTTGTTGTTTTGAAGGGCCGGCTTGGCTCAGCGGTAAGCTTGCTTGCTGTGGTGTGTCAGGTCGCGGGTTCGAATCAGTCTCTCTGCAAAAAGCAGAGGACGACTGCCTAGAGTATTCCCTTCCCCGGACACTCAGAAGTGGGTCGCCCTTTTTTATTCTTTTTGTTGTTATGGTTTTTTGAGGTTATGGCACTGACATAATGGTAGTTATTGCAGAAGGGCTCCAACTTTGATGAGGAAGTTTTGGCATCAATGGGTAAGAAGAAACCACCAGTTTCTTCCATCGTGTTGTTAAAGGCTAATGGAACCTCCAAGTTCACCTCCACACCTGTCAAATCCACAGCTCCTATTTCTTTCAAAAGAGACAACAATATTGCTACCCCAATGAGCAATAAGCCTGCTGCATTAAGCACTGCAGATAAAGAGAGATCTACTCATAAGTCACTTCAAATGTCAGTTAACTTTACACCCATTAGAGAATTTAATAGATTGACTGCATCAGTCATGAGGAAATTTGAAAGTACAAGAGTTGGTGCTGGTTCTTCCAAGGCTTCAAAGGATAGCTTGACTCCTCTAAGAACCCCAACTATGGTATTCCAGCTTCTTTGCTATGTCTTTTTACCCTCTTACTAGCCTTTCAACTTCCATTTTGCTATGATCTTCCTAGTTGCAATGGCTGTCAAGGATGCTAAAGTGAGTCATTTTCCCATTACAGGCTTCTAAGGAGATACAAAAGCATTCATCATTGACCCCATTAACAGAAAAGAAAAGGTAACTGATTTCTACAAAAGTTTTAATTATAATGCAAAACTGCTTGCTTTCTTGTTTTCCCTAGCTGTTCTCATCGTGATATTGTGCATGTAAATTTTGTGAAATCATAGGAACAATACACCTTTTGGTTCATCAGCTTCACACAACCATACAGCTGGTCCTAAATGGCGCTTGCTCTCTGCAGAGTAAGTTGTGTAATAAAATTTTCCGAGTGCCTAATAGATTCCAAAATTCTTGAGTTAAGAATAATTGAACAATTAGTCTTGCGTATTCCTTTTAGAAAAACATTCTCAAACAACTCATTATAATCTCCTCAAAATAGTAACTGATTGGATATGGTCATGCAACTTTGCTAGTACTTTTACCAATATGGTCTATATTGGTCTTGAAGGTACTTTATTTTTTCTTGTTAATGTATTCAGATCAGTATTTCCAATGTTTTGTTTGCATGCAGGAATAAAATGAGATCCCCAGTTATATCATCCCCTTTCAGCTTGAGGACAGAGGAAAGGGCTGCAAGAAGAAAGAAGGCAAAAATTAAAATCATTTTCTTTCTCTTCTATTTAGTTGATTATGAGGTTTCCTTAATATGGTTGCTAAACAACTTGTTTGTTTCGTGTATCGATCTTCATGAATTTCAGAAACTTGAGGAAAAATTCAATGCTGATGAAGCACAAAAAGTGCAGCTGCATACAAAACTCAAGGTGACAATTATCCTTTGTACCTTAAATTAACACCGAGTGTAACATGTTGTGACAATTATCCTTTGTACCTTAAATTCAGTTTAATCAATAACATTCGATCCTTCTATTTGCAGGAGAAAGCAGAAATAGAGATTAGAAAACTACGCCAAAGCTTGTGCTTCAAAGCCAGGCCACTACCTGATTTTTACAATGAAAGGAAAGCATCAAAAAATGAGACAAGAAAGGTATCTTTCTCAAATTATTTACAACTCCAAGATGGTAAATATAAAGATTTTTATCAAGTCCAACTCCATGAGAGCAACATGATTCAGTTGTGACTAATAAATAATACTTCCTAATATCCAAAAGTTGAAAAAAAACTCAACTGCTGTCTTGCAGGACCCACTGAAACATACTGAATCACCTAAATGGGGAAGAAAACTCATCCCCAGTGGAGTGGCAGAGATCTATTCTTTACCTCCAAACAGACCTTCACTGAAAAACAATGGCACCAAGAATTTCCAGGGAAAGGGTGGTCGCACCTTGACTAATCCTCTGACTTCATATTCCACAATGATTACAACAACTCATGAGAATACATCACCAAATATTCAGCATGGAAACCAGAATGACAGAAGTTACAAATAATGATGATGCAGAAAGCACAGTATATCACCTGACAAATTGCTTCTTTTAGCAGCTGAAAGATCAGTGTAAATTTGTAAATGTGTCTTCAAGGAATTAGGGCAGTACGACATTAATTTGGCACCGAAGATCATAAGTATGACCCATGTTGTATTATGGGTACATAGCAATATTGGTGGCCTTCTAACTGTTATTCCTTTTTCTACTTCCATCCTTACCATCTCTCTCCTTCTGACTGTTATTATAATCTTCGTTGACCTAATATACATTTTCTATGCCATTTGAGCATAACTTCAGTGGTTTGGTGGGTTGAATTGTACAAGATTATTGGTAAAAGTCATAGGTTCAAGTTGTAACAAAAACTTTCTTTTCAAATATTAGTGAACGCCTAAAAACAAAGAAGATAACAACAGAATACTAGTATGATCAAATTGGCCTATGATCACCAATTGGCCCATAACCTTGAGATACAGACAAATTGGCTAATAATTACTGAAGAATGGATATGCTGTGGAACGCCACTTCTGCACATACAAAAAAAAAAAAAAAAAAAAAAAAAAACAGGATTAAGTCAAGAATTCTGACTTATTTGTTGGAATTAAATATCCACACAGATGCAAGAGACAACCATACTTGTGTATCTACAAAAAAAAAATAAAAAATCTTTTCTATTCTTGCTTTCTTGCTCTTTCTCTTTTTCTCTTGATCTACATTTCATACAAACTATCAAAGGCTATTTATAAACTATAAAAAAGACCAACATAACTCCACACATAATACCCTCATTATTTTATAAATGACATAACTGACTCATTAATATTTTAACTGACATAACTGACTCATTAATAAAAAACGGACATTTAAAATTTATCCCAACATTATTGTCTATTTCCATATTCTGATCTGTAAGGATACAAAATACAAATGCAACTAACCTTGCAGGAAGATGATGCACAATTTTCACAAAGTATTAATACATAGGCTGCCCTTTCACTACCTTGAAGTTTTGTAGCGAATGAAATGCTACCTTATATCAGTAATGACCATACAATGGAAGCCACATATGACATGTTCAAATTTGCTTCCAAAAATTGAGAATTCAAACTCTAGCATCTTTTGTCCATCTCTTTAAGATGTACAGGGATGGAAGTATCCTTATGTTCCTATAATCAAGAACTTTTAATGCATGGCTACATATGACTCCCATATACTCAAATTTCATACAGCTGCAACTGATTGTCCCATTAGATGAATCAAAAGTAACCGAATACTCTCGTATTTGTTCATATACGCTAATTGCATAACTATACAATGATCCTCTCTCAGTGCAATGCTTTACAACAAGATTTAAACATGCTTCATATTCTTTCTGGAATAATTCAAATATCTTTGGTGTGTATGGATCTCTTACATGCTTTAACGTAATGATATCCCCCATTAGGGCTGGCATACGTTGGCTCATGTCATAGTTTGCTTCTAATTCCTTGTAGTGCCAATCAGTCAACACCTTCCCAAGATGTTTAAAAAATGGAAGAACATCTGAGTCATTCTTTAGGTGCTTTTTCAGGTTGCCAATAAGGTTTTCTCTCAGTAGGATGATTGCCATGTTTGCGCAAAAAATATGTCTTCTGTATGCTATGGCCCATTGATCTCTGCTTTCATATATTTGACACAACCATTCATTTTCCCACAGATCATACATGTCCAGGAGAGCATTCCATGCATTAACAAAATCCTCCTCCTCCTCATGATAAAAAAAGCATCTGTTCAAATCATTTACAAAAGAACCAGATCCAACAGACACATGACTTAGTTGCTTGAGGGTTTCTTGGTAGACATGCCATACACAAACTCGGCGATTTGTTTGAGGTAATATGGAATTGATTGCTTCAGCTGTTATTGCATCTTGATCTGTAAGGATTGTCTTTGGCTTCCTTCCAGACATTGCCTCAATGAAAACTCAAAACAGCCACTTCAAAGATTCAACAGATTCATTATATAGAAGTGCAGCCCCAAAGATAATCATTTGCTTGTGATTATTTATGCCAAGGAATGGAGCAAATGGGCGGGAGTCCTTATAAAACTTATAACTACTATCATAACAAACAACATCACCAAAATCACTGTAGTCTACTATCATCTTTGCGTCAGCCCAAAATATATTCGTTATTTGATCCTCAGCATCAAGCTGGAAAGCATAAAAGAAAGAAGGATTCTTTGATTGCTTGCTTTGAAAGTGATGCATAATCTTCTCAATTTCTCCCTCCTTTATTTCTCTTGTACATTTGAAAGGTAGTTTACATTCATAACCTATGGGATCATAATCCAAATCATCAAAACCTTCAGTAGTCTTGCAATAGGATTCAGAGGCTGACTTTGGCAGCACATTGGATCCATCTACAGAGTTGTTTTCAACTTGAGTTGCAGCTAATCTCTTCTGCGATCTTAACATATGAACTCTACATGCAGCAACAAGCTCATGATTATGTTTTTCTTCAAAGTGAGTTACGTGATACATACCATCAGGTTGACGAGAAATTACTAGTTGTGCTAAACATCCAATTCTCGTTTCCTTCCGAGGCCTCTTTACATTCATGTCCCGCTTGTCTTTTTGCCGAAAACCTTCTCTGAAGCAAGTAAACCTTCTAGATGCTATAGCACCATCAACTTTACTCCTATTTACATAATCTTTTCGTACACTGAAACCTACATGGCCAGCATAACTATTATAAAATTCATAAGCATGCTTCTCTGAGTCAAATCCCATTCCCAGTTTTGGCACCCCATCCAACCCAGACTCAGTTATGTTTGCTTCAACTGCTTGAGCAAAACTCAATCTTTTCTGTGATGGCAACATATGAGCAGTACAGGGTGTTACAAACTCATGATTATGCTGTGTTTCAAAATGAGTGACACGAAACTTGCCATTTGGCTGACGAGCAATAGTCATATGTGCCAAGCAGCCAGTCCTTGTTTCCTGCTGGAATTTCCTTAGGTTTGTGGTATTTTTGTTAGGACGATAACCCTGTCTATAGCAGGTGTATCTTCTGGACACCACTGCACCATCTATCCTACTTTTGTTGACAAAATCCTTTCTTATGCTGAAACCTTTCAAAACAGCATACTTGCTATAGCACTTGTAAGCATGGTCTTCTGATTCATATTCCATGCCAATATTTGGTGCCACATATATTTCCTCCTCATATTTTACATCACTATTGTTCATTGATATATCAACAGAGGTAATGTTGTGGTTCTGACATGGCTGTCCACTACCAACATCAATATGAAATTTGTCAATATGGGAAATATTTGAGGTCTGGCATTCATCATTAATTTCCGCCTGACTACGGTCAATGGGACAAACATTTTCGCTTGTACACTCATTCTCAGTGTCAATGACCTTTTTACTGTCTGTAGCAAAGGAATCCTTGGTGCACTGACTCTCCTGTCCCATATCAATCACTACTCCAGGTGATATTGGACATTCATTTTCTGCATCAACTTCCTGGGGGTGACTTTTTACATCAGGTTCAGCGCTGTCCATGGACCTGTTTTATATATATAAAAAATGCCAAACAAGTGGACCAAATGCAATAGCAACAGAAGACAATCAGCATTAACTATGCATATTAAGAACAGTTGATCAGAAATACAACCATGGCTCTATTATATTAAAATAGAATATGATATATTATGTCTCTGCTGCAAAATATGTAAGAAAGAAATGCTTTATTTAAACCGTTTGAAAACGGATATAACAGAAATCATTAATTACAGAAATCATTAATTACAGTTTCCTTTTCTATTACTTAATTGTTGAGAAGAGATGATAATAATATAAAACTGAATAATATATGTAATTTCCTTATGATTTGTAACTTTTGACATGTAAGTTGCACAGAACTTGGGCAGGTTATATGTCCATAACTCTCACTGTAAAATTTTGTTCTTCAAGAGGGAAAGGGAGTCAGAAGAAAAGGATCACTAGCTTAAATTTCTTTAGCAGGAAAAAGATAAAAATGGACAACATAATTTGAATGTGGATTTTGACATTTTGTAATGCATAAACATATCCAAGCACACCTGGATGCAGATAGTGTTGATATAGTTCAGAACCTTTCGTAGCTTGACATTACATGGTATGTCAATAACGCAAATCAAAGAGCACACGACTTAGGTCACCGGTTAACAACATTAAGCTTTATGGGTCCACCTGGTTGAGTAGGTGGAAAGTGAGTAAAAAACTGAGAACGGAGAACAGACTGAAAGTGATTTTCTACTAAATCTATAGTAGTGAGAATTAGTACAGGGAATTACTTTGAAATTTATTAGCTACTAATTGTACTTGGCAGGCTAACAATAATTGTTGGAACTCATCAAGGGTACACCATCCAAGAAACATTAGGTACCATAGCAATTCCTGTGAACACATTATATTTTTCAGATTACTATAGAATTCATATTTTTTAATAGGTAGGGTATCCAAGATGGATTGTAACATCCCGAGCGCTGACGAGGACGAGGAGTGATCGCCGGTGCGAAAGGGCATGGACAAGTAGCGGCTCCTGACAGGCTTCCAGCGTGGGGGTTACATGCATGGATGAATCGAATCAACACCCGAAAGAGAGGGATTCCAAAGACTGTACAGATGTGAGACTGCACAGTTTGGAATAATTTATAAGAATTAATTGGTACTACCTATATTAACAAGATGCATCTTCTTTTCGGTAGCCCAGAACGGAAAAACTTCACAGTTAAGCGTGCTTGACTTGGAGCAATTCTGGGATGGGTGACCTCCTGGGAAGTTTTTCCGGGAAGTGTGCGAGTGAGGAAAAAGCACACTGAAAAGTCTCGTATTAGTATGTGGGGATAATCGTTGATTTTTGAAGTAGCCAGGGGTTACATGGATTGTCAAACATTTATTGGCTATTGGTTACATTTAATAGGCTTTCAAACACTTACTGTGAACCAACAATCAACAAATATGGGACAATTCATCTTGGGTAGTACCATAGCAACTCCCTGTATTTTCTATTGATTAATATTCTTTATACCATGTAGGCAAGTATCCATAAATGATTTTCTTTCCAAAATTTTCCCCAACTAAAACAAGCAAACCTTTAGAATGAGAGCTAGAAACTGGCAACTCAAGTCAATCTATGTAGGAATAGAGACCTGGTTGTTGCATAAAACCAAATCCAAAACCCATATAGGCTTTGTTTGGATATCTAATGACACGTGGGATGGAACGAAATTGAGTAGGATGATGGGATGGAATAGAATAAAATTAGCATACCATTGTTTTGATATCTTATGATGAAGCGTGGGAAAGTTTCAATTCCATTGTTTAGAAAGTGAATGGAATGGTAAGGAGATTAGTAAATTAGTAAATAATAAGTTGGTATCACCTCATGCGCCAAAGGGGGAAAGAAAAATATAGGTTCTCACTTCTCAGTAGAATAGGATAAAATAAATTCCATTTTATTCCATCCTATTTTAAACAATCCAAACAATAGCAATTAATACCATTCCATTCCATTCATTTCTATTCCAACAATCCAAACAAAACTATAATGTTTAAATTTGACCCGTCATTGCAAAATGTAAAGCTTTTTTCACACCATTATCCTTTTTTTTTTTTGGTAGATAACTTGGAGTTATCCCCGCACAACCTCCTCCCGCCACTTTGTTCTCGGAGTGTGGCCCATAAGACTAGCTCATTTTTTATTTATTTTTTGAATAAACTACAGGTATCCTCTACGGGAAACAATCCTGTTTGGGGTGGGTCCAGGATTAAGGCTTTAAACCCCTCCCAAAGATGGTACTAAGGAGGATCGAACACATGTTCTCACCCCACCTATTCAGCTCCAATGTGCCAATTAAGTTACTATCATTTGGTAAGACTAGTTCCTCATTGAAACAGAGTTTTTACACCATTATCTAATGATGTGTTAACACATCATTCCATGATTGAATAATAATGTAAATTCAGACCAATAAACTTACGGTGGATATTATGGGGAGTGTTATATTGTCAAAAAAATTTCTTACAAACTACACTAAATCTGACTATGTCTGACTAGTCAGACTTAGTATAGTTTGTAAGTTTGTAAGGAAAAAGTTTGTCAATATAACCCCTCCCGGATATATATATATATATATATATATATATATATATATATATATATATATATATATATATATATATATATATATAAGTGTGACCCAATAAATGATAACAGTTAGATTCACGGAAATCAACAGTTAAGATTTTGTGTCAAATTTTTTAATTTGACACCGATGTTAAAGGATCATATACGGGACATGATCCTTTAACACCGATGTCAAACTAAAAAATTTGACACAAAATCTTAACTATTGATTTCCGTGAATCTAACGGTTATAATTTATTTGGTCACACTTATAAATTAATTATTAATTCCCAATAAATTATAACAGTCAGATTGACAAAAATCAACGGTTGAAATTCTGGTGTCAAATAATCATGTCCCTATATATACATGTGTGTGTATAGATTTAATGTTTCTCTTATCATAGGAGATAAATTTATCTCTTATTACCCAAAATGAAGTCTATTTGGGATTGGGAGGGAAAAAAATTATAATAATAAACACTAATATAACCCCAAAATAAATTCAAATTACAAAAATATCTTATCACCTGTGACATGTGACATTACACGAGAACTTGTATATATATATATATATATTTTTTTTTTTTTTTGTGGCGAACTTATATTTATATATATATAGGGAGAAGTTATATTTAGAACCTCTTTTCCCTTAACCACTTTTATGGTTGTTGGATCAAAATCAAATCAATAGTTCTCATTTAATGTCATTTTGTGACCGTTGATTTGATTTTGATCTAACAATTATAAGTGATTGTGAGAGATGGTAAGGGAAAAGAAGATGTAAATATAACCTCCTTCGTATATAGAGAGAATAAGTGTTTCTCTAGATAAAGATATCTTATGCCACTCAATAGATTTGAAAATAAAAAAAACAGGCACTTTGGGAATATATATATATATATATATATATATATATATATATATATATATATATATATAGATAGAGGGTTTGATGTTTGTCCTTTTAAAGAAAATAAGTTATATCATTCTAGGAGAGATAGAGACAAGGAATGAAAATTATGGGGGAGAAAGTGGGTGGTTTTTTCTATTTAAATTTTTTTAAAAATATTATTTTGTGTCCATCTCTCTTTTAAAATGACATAATTTTATATCATTTAAAATGACAAACATTTTTTCCTCCATATATATATATATGGGAAAGGTTATAGTTACTACTTTTTTTTTCTTACTACTTGTTATTACCAAATCTTAACCATTGATTTCCGTCGATCTAACGATTATAATTTATTAATTCACACTTATTAATTAATTATTAATTCTAATAAAGTATAACAATTACAATGACGGAAATCAATGGTTAAGATTTGATAGTAACAAGTAGTAAGAAAAAAAGTAGTAACTATAATCTCTTCCTATATATATATATATATATATATATATATATATATGGTAATAACATCTGTCATTTTAAAGAATATAACCTTATATCCTTTTAGATCCTAAAAGCTGATTTCCGTCCATCAACGGTTAAAATTTATTGGATTAAAATTATTAATTAATTAATAATAAATTTGGCCCATTAAGTTTGACCCAATAGATTATATCCGTTGATGGACGGAAATCAATGGTTAAGATCTAAAATGATATAAGTTTTTATCCTTTAAAAAGATAAATGTTTTTCCCTATATATATAAGATTGTTTTTTATTTTAAAAGATATAAGATTGTGTCATTGAGTGAAAGTATATTCTTATAGTTTTTCACCTTCTATCCTCCGTAATACTCTCACTTAATATATTCTACTTGCATATAAGGGCTCTAGCAAAGGTGAGTACGAGTCTTAGTGTTAGGATTACCCGATGCATTAATAATAATAATAAAAAAATAGCAATGCACAAAGCAATGAACCGAACCCTAAACCCTAATCACAACGAATTCGATTATGGCTAAAATTAACAAGAAGACTAGAAGAAAAACGAGTCAATTACAGAACAGAGCACAAGCGAAACATTAGATCAGAGCCCAGTTGCACAGTAAGTTTACCATAAATCAATTGGCATCAAATGATTCTTAATAAAATTGTTAATGTAATTAATCATTTAATTCCATTGGCTTCTGAGTTTATAATAAAGTTCTTATTTCAGAAAATTGAGAAACAGAAAAAGGAGAGAGAGAGAGATAGATAGAGGGAGATTGGAACCTGAGAGAGTGAGAGCTAAGAGGAATAGGAAGAACTGTAGGATTTGAGATAGGGCTTCAATTCATTCAGAGCGGTTTGTTAGGTTATTATTTAATTTTGATAATACTTGATGAAAAAATAAAGTAAAGATGTTTATAATATGGGTTTTACATATGTAATGTCGTAGCAGATTTTTTAATTTTGCAGCGGATACATACGTGGGCCTCACACTTTTACAAAAAAAAAAAAAAAATCATATTCTTACGTGGCATGAGATTGATCTCTCGTGTCATTTTCACTTCGAAAAAATATGCCCTTTTTTTCCTTTTTTTCTTTTTTTAATAATTGGTGGGACCCACTTTATTTGTCTCTGAGACAACTTCTCTAATACTACATGAGAAAAGTAATAAAAAAAATAAAAAATTAAAACACTCATTTCGATGTCTCATTAGTTGGAGAGCATATTTTCCTGTGATAGCGGTACAGGACAAAATGAAGTTATATAATGGAAAAATAATTTAGCTTTAATTTACGTTAATCTTTACAAATTAAACACGATATTTTTAAGTTGTGGTTCAATTGACTTGTTTATATATGGTTCAATTGATTCAGCTGGTTAAATTTGTGATTGAAAGATGATTAAACCTTTTACCAAAAAAGAAAGATGATTAAACCGTGATTCAGTGTCCATATTGGCTCAATAGAGGAATTTCTCACTTTAGTCTCCAAATTTTATTTTCCAAACCTTTCATTACTAAAATATTATGTATATATCGTTACCCAAAAACATTGTCAATAAAAGGCGTTAAGCATTACTAAAATCTCAAATAATTTATTTTCAGTAATATTAATTTCACCAAAATATTTTTTAAAATTTTTCCTCTAATTCGATTGTTATTGCCTTTTGAAAGTAACAACCTATATTATACTGATACCCACACAAGATACCGAGTATGATATCCGACATGTAGATTCTAAAATTTTGACATATTAAGATACATTTTGATATTAAATAATATTTTTAATATATATAATATAATTTACATTTAATACATATAATAGCTTATAATAAGTTATACAACCAATCAAATATTCAATTTCATAACATAAATATAAAACAAAAATAATTTTTCATGTCTTATTAATTTTTCATGTCAAATTTCATAATAGAAAATATTTGATTTATAAATTAATTTTTTATGTTTAGTTAAAAAGATAAAATAATATAAAATTTGGATCTAAAAAAAATGTTGGAAAACATTGACCGCGTATCGAAAAATATTGATCGCGTGTCGGAAAATATTGATCGTGTGTCAGAACCCGAGAAGCATTTTCTTTCAAATTGACATGTTTGTGCTTCTTATTATGTGACAATTCTAAGAGAGTGAAAAGACTTAAACATAAAATCGGATTAATTAGCTCCGTTAGGATTTTAGACACAATGATATTCACTATAAAATTTGTTTTGTATGTTGTTGTTAATACAAATTTTTCGCAGTTACAATGAATCCAAATTAAACTCAATTCTTAATTGTCTTTTTTATTTTAGTCTCTAACTTTTAGTTAAAGGTTTGGCCATTGTTTTCTACATTCCTTGTTACTTAGGAGAAAAAAAAAATGAACGTTGCGTAATGCTGCCAAGACCATGAATAGTTACCCTTTTTATTATTGGAATTATGTTCATGATGATAGTAGCTTACCCTCTAAAGAACACAATACCATTTCACCAAAAGAAAAACAAAAAAAACACAATACCATAACTAAACTAATAATAAACCATTACGGTTATTGAATGAAAATTCATTGCTTATTTGTTGGCTTTTATTCAGTCCATAGTTCTAGGATCCTCATGTTAAATGGACTGGGATATTAAACAGTCCAGCTTTAAGAAGCTTAACACTTTTAACCTTTAGATTTAAAAACATTTTTCAAGATCCGTGCATTTTTTAATTAACAAATTAAGGGGGGAAATACTTAACACTGCATTTGGAGTTCTAATATGACTGTGTTCTTAATAAGTGTATTGGATTAACATGGGTCCAATTCTCTATTTCATTACATGTCAAAATATTTTCATCACCATATTTTTTTATTTGATTTTCACGTAAAGATATATCCTCGTGTAATCCCACACGCATATGATGAGACCCATATGACACAACGGAAAAGACCCATGACTTAAAATTTTGAGTTGAAATATGATGTTAAGTTTAATTATAGGGAATTACCATGATAATTCTTCACGGTGTATTGCACACTAACATGTTTGGCTAAAAAAGTAAAGAAAAGACGCACCTAATAATTGTATCAAATAAACAAAATTTCTTTCTAATAAATATATTATATATATTTTGCAGATCACATGTGGTAAAGCGGGGGATTTTAAATTACAATCCTTTCATAGACTTTACGGTGCCTAATTTAAGGACATTATACATTTGTACATTGGTATTGCACACTATATGTATGATCCAAGTTACACCTCATACTTCTGCTGGAGGCTGATTAGAAGATTTGAATGAATCTTTAATTTGTTGATCTACTGGATTTGCACAAGTTAGTGGTTGCTTGATTTCTTCAGAATTTTTAGAAGTCCCTTTCTTTTCAGGATATAGTACATAATGTTGTAACATCAAAATAGAATCATAGATTATTGTTACCTGCAATGGTGTAATTTAGAGAAGGTACATCAACATCAATTTCACAGTAGTTATTGGCTCCAATACATAACTCATGTAACAAGCCTCTTTTATGATTTTCAAAGTTTTAAGCAAATTCTCACATTCATTGTGTCATTTCATTTATCTTACGAGGCCTACCTCTTGAATGGATTTTAAATAGGGGAATACTTTTCTAAGTTGCTGGAAGAAAAATATTCTTCTGCTAAGAGACATTCAAAATTTAAAAAAAAAAAATCTTTTTTTAAATAAAAAACATGATGGGCTCCATGCATTTCTCTGTCTGCAGGAAAGCAGATCGTTGTACTGTGAAAGGAGAATTCATTATCCCTTTTAAATATGTTCAATAAATTTAGTTTTACCATACAAAAGAATTGAGAATATGACATACCAAGGATATGAGTACTTTCCCAATGTTTCCATAGAAGTTCACCCAGGAACCTAGATTATATAGATCAAGTTGAAATTCATAACACAAATTAAGGATAAAATCTGATGGCAAGGTCTAATTCACTATTGCTTGAAAAATCACAAACCTTGATCTATAGACTGCACAGCCATTTGTGAATAATTAAAGACCCCTCCAGAAAAATCAAGGAGAACACGCCAAATGCTAAATCCATCTGTGCTCTTTCTCAAGAAGTTCATGAATGCCTATAATTCATAACCAAATATCCATAACTTAGCAACAAAATATTGATGGCTAATCAATTAAATATCATTTTCCTTGTTCAAAAGTTGTATGAAGTTAACAAGATGAATATATAAGGAAAACACAAATAAATTTGTCAGTCCATTACCAACGAAGGAAGAGTAAGAAATTTAGAAGCAATTCTAGCCAAATTTCCAAATGATCATATATAACATAATATGTAGGGTAAAGCATTCTGACCTGGGGAAAGTATTTGATGACTGTCATACATACTTGAATTGAGCTGCAATATAATTGATTTCCACAAAATATTAGAAGAAAATATAATCATACAACAGCTCATAAGAGAACTATAATATTAACAATTACATTAAACGACAAATCCCAGAGCACAAGGCTTCCCCATTGGAGAGCGTAGGGTGAGGATCAAGCGTATGTAGTCTTACTTTTACATTTTTTGCAAAAGGTTATTTACCATAAACAAACTCGTGACCTTCTGGTCACAAGGAATAATCCTCTAATATTAGCAATTACATTAAAATAATAAAATAAAAGTGAAACAGAAGAATATCAACATTCCCTTGAAAGACAATTGAAGAGGCTGATATTTTGCAATGTTATACTGAAATGATAGAAACCTTTCCTAACCACAACCCTACATCAATTTACAATACCTAAAATGATATATGATTCATAAAAAAGACACTATGGATATTAAAATGTATGGGAAATGGGCTCAAACTTTAAAGTGAGATCACAGGTTAAAGATACCTGAAGAAACTGTGGAATATTTAACCATAATCTCAACTTTATAGTTCTGCAAGATTTCTTTAAGCCAAGTTAAATCATGATTATAATTAATTTATCTAAGTTAACTAGTCATCTTACTTACCCCCACACTCTGGTATCCAGTTGTCAACTGGGGTCAATTAATCCAAATTCGAGCCAGGCAGGACCACAAAGGTAGCAAAACTCTCCCTACCAAATTTTTGATACAACTGCATGCTCAGGGCTCAAATTTGAGACCATTGGTTAACCTAGAACAACCAATGCCAGTTGATCCACATGCTAGTGGATACAACACAAGAATTTTAGAAAGTAAACAAGTACAAACATACTAATCACAGCCATTTTATTAATCTGTATCATAATCCGAAGAGCTTAATTAACATTTAAAACCTTATGGATGGATTAAAAAAAATTGAGTCATAATAAGAGTGAAACTTGCTTGAAGATGGAGATTAGCCAAAGCCAAGACTGGCTAGGTAATGCTATGAAAAAACAAACAGCAGCACTGAACCACACAACAGCAATTATTGCAATGGCATATTTGGAGAACTTTTGATTTCCACGCTGCAAAAGCCATGAAGAAAAAAACAGCAGATAATTTACTATCTTTGAATTATCAAGAGCTCAACACTAAGTCAAAGCATTACAGTTACAAGAGGAAAAGAAAATGTTCAATAAAAACTGTTGATAATACTTACTTCATAGAATGCAATTTGGGACAATATAATCAAATTCATTAAAACAGAATGGGTGGAGAAAGCAACATCATTAGCAGCTACAGGTATCATCTGCAATAACAAGAGATTGTAAAGCAAAACTACATATTGTGAGTACAAGTTGTTAGAGAAATATAATATAAAAAACATTAAGGTAACCTCCACCAAACAATTTAAGCTTTGGATTAAATTTACGTTTTACGAGGTATCAGAGCTTATGTAATCAAGTGATTATGAGTTCGACCAATAAGTGGGTATATACATTGTCCACTTTTTAAACCGAATGGGCCCTTGTGTGAAGGTGCCCTCTACACTAATTATTTTGGACCAAGAGGCATATGCATGGGATGGGTTGGTGTGACTGTAACAGATAAATTGTATACACAAAGATATTAATTTTCTTCCTAATCCAAAGTCCTAACATAGGGATAAAAAATATTGATTTTCTTATTAGCAGTTTCCACTTAAACTTATTTTTTTGAGGTAACCCAATTGGTTCGTCGTTTCGCGACTAGTCCGATTCGGGGCAGGTGCATGATTATGACTTTAAACCACTTCCAAATGTGATATTGGGGAGGATTAAACACACGCTCTCACCTCCACTTGCTCAGCTCTCATATGCCAATTGAGCTACCACCATTTTGGTGTTTCCACTTAAACTTTAACTGTGCTAGCTCCTAGGTTAAAGAATTTAGTTATGATGTAGCACAACAAAGTCTTACACTACGTGTTATTACAATACTTAATAAGTTTGACTTGTTAAGATAGTGAATCTAATTCATTAAATATTAATGTAAAACTTTTGCTCTCTTGCATCAAAGCTATATTATTTGTACGAACGATGGTGGGCATAGGTGGTTAAGGATTTGGCTCATCCCTACAAGGACGTAAGTTCGAATCGTGCTGGCTAATATGAGGATCTTATCAGTGGGTGATCTGTAATCCCTTTCAGAAATCCTCAAACAGGTTAAGAGGTCTACCTGACTTTAATGGTATATCGTGTCTAACAACACCTAAACTTTTTTTACTAAAAATAAAAAAAGGGAAGGATATTGTGACAAATAAGTTATGTTACTACCGAGTGACAACCAATCAATCTTACCGTTGGATTGATTATATTTGATCTAACGGTTATATTTATTTACATCTTTGTATGGTCATGATTTCCCAAATTTAGCATGTTGTCACAATATCCTTAAAAAAAAAAAGGTAAAGTATTCGTTAAGAAAAAGAACAAACCTGTCCGTAACCATACTTCTCGAAATATTGCTTCTGAATAGCAGGGCTAAAGAAGAGGGAAGCGTTGTATATCAGATATGACCAGTGCTTGGTCAAGTTAAGAATCTCAAAATCTAAGCTTAACCCCACCACACTGAGTTTGATTACCAAACAAAACCAAAAACACTTGAGTCAGAACCCCAAATATATATAAGATTTATAAAACCATTTAAAAAAAAACAGAGAACCTTTTTCTCCTAAAATTCAAGAGGATTTGTGGGTAGCCACCAATGGACCATGAAAGAAAAGCTAACCAACCCAGTACTTGGTATATGACTTGTAATGGGAATGAATTCCAGGGAACCATTTTTCTGTGTCAGTTTCTGGCACAGATGAAGTAATGGTATCTCTTTGTGAATGAATAAAGGAAGTTGGAATCGTCCAAATATGTTTTATAAAGTTTTATGGGTCCACATAAATGACATAATCGTAGGATTTCAGTTTACATGCACTTGGTCTAAGAAACTTACTCGATTCATTCTTGCGTGTGGAAGTGGAATGTTACGGAATCCAACATCACAAGGGGATCAAGGCTGAGAAATAGATCACAATTAATTCAGCCCAAGAAGCTTAATGAATATATAGTGGGCTAGATGTGTTTTTAAAAGCCCAATTGTTATTTTAATTTCTGCTTGAAGATGGCTAATCATGTTTTAAAAGCCCAATAGATATTTTACTTTCAGTATAGTTATGGCCCATACGGTGCCCTTTTATCCTTTTGCCTATTTTAGGTCAAAGGGGAGTAATGAATCAGTATGTTTAAAGTGAACACTCTCTCTCTACCTCTTTTCTTCTTCTCTCAACCTTCCATTTCCTTTCCTACTATTCTTCTTCTTATCCCATAAAGGTTACATTGGTGCTTTCATTGACCTCACATGGCTGAAAATACACGCCTACGTGATGTCACTCAGCAGGTTCAGGACCTCCAGCAATCGCATCTGTCACTGCAGGAGCATCTTTCCAACTTAGAGCTCGCCCAGGACCGTCGTTTTACTGCCATGGAGTTGTCCCATACTCAGTACATGGATACCCTACAAAAACAGTTACAGGACGTTCTAGCTGTTCTCCATTCTTCACAAGTTTGTCCAGATCCGAATGCGGGAGTCTTGGGCTCTGGTCCTTCTCACACGTCTTCCAGCCACACACATGAGCCTCACCGTCAACGCCAAATGAAATTGGACTTTCCCAGATTTGCTAGTGGGGAGCCTACTGATTGGTTATTTGCTATAGAACGATATTTTCGTTTCTATAATGTTCCTAACCATGAACGTCTTTTGCTGGTTTCTTTCAACTTGGATTCCCCCGCGTCATCATGGTTTCAGTCTTTGGACCAAGATGGTTTGATTCCTGTCTGGAATTCCTTCGTCACAGCTTTACAAAGGCGTTTTGGCCCGACAGAATTTGAAGATCCAGCAGTTGCTATTGCTAAACTTCAGCAAACCGGCACCGTTACTGAATACTATGCCGCTTTCGAACAGCTGTCCAGAAAAATCCCTGGTTTATCCATCACTGTTAAGAAGGGGTTATTCTTAGCGGGATTAAAATCAACGATTCGTTGTTCGGTTTTGGTCCACCGACCTCAAGATGTTCATGATGCCCTTGCCTATGCCAAAGTGTATGAAGAGAAACTCAGTAATGAAAAACCATTCAAACCCTGGACCCCACGCACCACCACCTTTTCCACTCAGCCCGTTCCTTCCCCACAGCTCTCCCCTTCACCATCGCTACCCCCTGTTAAACACCCTATTCCCATGTCAGCTTTGCCTATTCGCCACTTATCCCTTGCTGAACGGCAAGCTCGTCGTGAGAAAAACTTGTGTTACAATTGCGACGAAAAATTTACAGTTGGGCATCGCTGTAAAGGTCGCGCAACCCTTTTATACCTGGATGGATCTGAGGAAGATGACGATACTATTCCACCTGATGGGGATCCTCCTCCCGAGGAGCAATTAACACCGGAAATAAGCTTGAATGCATTGTTTGGCCACCGAACTTCTAATTCTTTCCGGCTTACAGGTACCATATCTGGTACAGTTGTCCAAATCCTCATTGATGGAGGTAGTACACACAATTTTATTACACCGCGAATGGCTTCCTATCTTAACCTGGTTATGCATGCCATTTCTCCCTTCAATGTGCATGTTGGAAATGGGGATATACTTACTTGCTCAACGTCTTGTTCAAGGATTTCCTTGCTCATGCAAACCAATTCATTTGTTGTTGACTTGTTTGTTTTAGACCTTAAGGGTGCAGATATTGTGTAGGGTGTTCAATGGTTGGCAACACTTGGACCCATTATTACTGACTATGCAACATTGACTATGGCTTTCACACATTCTGGCAATCAAATACTATTACAAGGCAACCACTCCATTGGACCTACCCCAATTACCTCAGCCCAATTACACAAATTGATTACTCACAATTCTATTTCTTCTTGTGTTATGTGCTTAACATCCACCCCGCTTCAACCATCCACAGCCCCATTTCCAACCCCTGTTATACCCACACCATTGCCTTTAACCACTATACTTCAAGATTTTTCTGATGTTTTTTCAGTACTTACTACCTTGCCCCCAGATCGCCATCTTAACCACCGCATTTCGTTGGCCCATGATGCTAAACCCGTTCAGGTCAAACCTTACCGCTACTCACATTACCAGAAAAATGAAATCGAAAAAATGATTTCTGAAATGCTGTCATCAGGATTAATCCGACATAGCCAATCTGACTATAGTTCTCCGGTTCTCTTGGTTAAGAAAAAGGACGGTACATGGAGATTTTGTGTGGACTACAGGGCCTTAAACGCTATTACTATCAAGGACAAGTTTCCGATCCCTACCATTGATGAGCTGATTGATGAACTACATGGGGCAACTATTTTTTCCCGCCTCGATCTCCGATCTGGCTTCCACCAGATCCGCATGCACTCACCAGGTATACATAAGACAGCTTTTCGCACACATCACGGTCACTACGAGTTCCTCGTGATGCCATTTGGCTTGAGCAATGCCCCGTCAACTTTCCAAGCTACTATGAATCAGGTTTTTGCTGCCTATTTGCGTAAATTTGTGGTGGTGTTCTTTGATGATATCCTAATCTATAGCCCATCAGCATCCCTCCATTGGGATCATCTCACAGCAGTTTTGACTACTCTACGGGCTCACTCTCTATATGCTAAACTTTCTAAATGCCTGTTTGCTCAACCATCTATTATATTTTTGGGCCATATTATTTCGGGATCAGGTGTCCAACCAGACCCCAGCAAACTGCAAGCAATCTCCGATTGGCCCACTCCATCTACCGTTACACAACTCAGAGCATTTTTGGGTTTATCAGGCTATTATAGAAAGTTTATTCGCCACTATGCCTCCATTGCCGCTCCTCTCACTGATCTCCTCTCTAAGTCAGGTTTTCATTGGAATCCCAAAGCTGATTGTGCCTTTAGGGACCTCAAGTTACGATTAATTACTGCTCCAATTTTGGGTCTTCCTAATTTCACTCAACCCTTTGTTGTGGAAACAGACGCTTCGGGTGTGGGTATCGGAGCCGTCCTTCTCCAGAACGAGAAACCACTGGCTTTTTACAGCCGCAAGTTAGCCCCCATGATGCAGGGTAAGTCTACTTACGCCCGCGAAATGTTTGCAATTACGGCGGCGGTTTCTAAGTGGCGTCAATATTTGTTGGGTTCGCCCTTTGTGATTCGCACAGATCACAAGAGCCTCCACAATTTAATGCAACAAGTTATACAAACCCCAGAGCAACAACAGTTCCTCTCTAAGTTATTGGGGTATGATTACACTATTGTCTATAAATCCGGCAAAGCAAACATAGTTGCCGACGGATTGTCAAGACAAATGGAGGGTACCTCGGTTGCCCAGGCCCCTCACTTAGCAGCCATCACTGGCCCATCTTTAAACTTCACTACAGTTTTACAATCAGAATTACTTACAGACCCCTACACTACCAACATCATACATGAATTACAACATCACCCCAACCTATGGCCAGATTGGCAATACAAAAATCAACTGCTATTCTACAAACATCGCATCTATTTGCCATCTGCTTCCACCATCATTCCTCATCTACTTCACGAAGTCCATGATGCCAAGCAGGGAGGTCACTCGGGTGTCACCGCCACTATCCACCGCCTGACCTGCAATTTTGCCTGGAAAGGAATGCACAAAACTGTTAAGGAATATATCTCTACCTGTGAGATCTGTCAAAAACTCAAACCTTCTACCCATGCCTCATTTGGGCTCCTCCAACCCTTGCCTACCCCAGATTCCCTATGGATAGATGTCACTATGGATTTTATAACACACCTACCTGTGTCTTCCGGCTTTAGTTCCGTTTTCGTCGTCGTCGACAGGTTTTCCAAGGCAGCTCACTTCAGCCCCCTTCCAGCTCATTACTCAGCCTCCAAAGTAGCTTCCGTTTTCTAGGACAATGTTGGTAAACTGCATGGCCTTCCTCAAACTATTGTATCTGACAGGGATCCCATCTTCCTCAGTGATTTCTGGAAAACCCTTTTTCACCTGCAAGGCACAACACTCAAATTTAGCTCTTCGTACCACCCACAAACAGACGGACAAACCGAACGGGTTAACAGGTGCTTAGAATCTTACCTCAGAGCTTTCACACATTCACACCCTCATACATGGTCGAGTTTTCTCAGCTGGGCCGAATACCACTATAACACCAGTTATCACCACTCCACGGGTTTCTCTCCGTATGAGGTTATGTATGGAAAGCCTCCGCCGGATCTGGTCGCATATTGCTTGGGCTCTTCCCCTAATGAGGCCGTCGATTCTACCTTGGCAGCTCGACAAACAATCTTACAAGTTTTAAAAGAAAATCTCCAGAAGTCACAACAAATAATGAAAGCCCAAACAGACAAGAAACGTAAAGATTGGAACTTTACCGTCGGTGATCTCGTCTTGCTCCGCCTCCAGCCCTACCGACAGGTCTCCGTTCACCGTCGCTCATGCCAAAAGCTGAGTTTGCGTTATTACGGGCCCTTCGAAGTCTTGAACAAGATCGGTAAGGTTGCTTACCGCCTAAAGCTTCCACCTTCTTCCCGGATCCATGATGTTTTTCACGTGTCCCTGCTCCGTCCATTCAAACCTGGTCACCGCTACCAGATCCATCACCTTCCGGACGCACCAGCTACCACGCCCCTCGCTCTAACGCAGTGCGCGGTGATTGCTACCAGATCCGTCTGGCAACGGGGTACCTGGGTCCCTCAAGTCCTCGTCCAGTGGCTCGGACTACCGCCGGAGGATTCGACCTGGGAAGACCAGTCGATCCTGCTCCAGGGGAACCCACGTTTCGCACCCGCCATCGACGCTCTCAACCGTGACCACCGCGACTCAGGTGGAACACCGACAGGTCTGAAGGAAAACAGTGCGCTCAAACGTCTGGTGCCTCAGAGACTACAGGATGCGCAGGAGACTTCTGGAACTATGAGTGTTTCAGGAAATGGTCTTAGTGGGTTTCCAATGCCACCCACCTCACTTATTGCTGCACAGCAACGTTCCAAATCCCAAACGCATCCAACGGTTGCAACTCGTTCGTCAGTTCCAATGAGATCCCAACCATTGGATTCCACCGCCCACCATTTAATGCATCCACCCACTTTCCCAGCTGCTGTCCCACGATTGGTCCGCGTGTCTTCCAAAGCCACCAGCCTCGAGGACGAGTCTGCCCTTGCAGATGTGGGGCTTGTTACGGAATCCAACATCACAAGGGGATCAAGGCTGAGAAGTAGATCACAGTTAATTCAGCCCAAGAAGCTTAATGAATATATAGTGGGCTAGATGTGTTTTTAAAAGCCCAATTGTTATTTTAATTTCTGCTTGAAGATGGCTAATCATGTTTTAAAAGCCCAATAGATATTTTACTTTCAGTATAGTTATGGCCCATACGGTGCCTTTTTATCCTTTTGCCTATTTTAGGTCAAAGGGGAGTAATGAATCAGTATGTTTAAAGTGAACACTCTCTCTCTACCTCTTTTCTTCTTCTCTCAACCTTCCCTTTCCCTTCCTACTATTCTTCTTCTTATCCCATAAAGGTTACATGGAACCAATAAACAAGAAACTTTCATTGTTGACTTTCTATTGTATAAGTAGTTAGGGGAAGGAGGTAAGAGTTAGAAGTCTTACACTCAATTTTGAGCATTAATCCATTTATATTCAATGGCTCATATTACAAAACAATTAGATCCCTTATATATAAGTGGAATCAATAATAATCAAGATTAAGAATGTAACTTACTGATCATGACCCAAGTAGCAAATATTGATTAGTTATTAACTGCTGGTCGGGAGTATTCAATGGCTCATATTAGTTATTAACTTACTGATCATTAATCCATTTATATTCAATGGCTCATATTACAAAACAATTAGATCCCTTATATATAAGTGGAATCAATAATAATCAAGATTAAGAATGTAACTTACTGATCATGACCCAAGTAGCAAATATTGATTAGTTATTAACTGCTGGTCGGGAGTATTTTTTTTTTTTTATGAATAACAATCGGTGTCGAAAGTTTTAATGGACCCCTAATCCAATTTTGAATTTAAATTTCTTCACTATTTTCAGAAATTGTGAATATCAGTAATAAAACCTATTATCCAATGGGGTATGTCAAATTATAAGGTCTAACTGAATTACCACTTGACCAACTCTTGGTTGAGAGTATTTCAATTTTGTTAACTTATTCCTTCAAAATTTAAATGTGGAAATTAAATATTTTTATATCTGGTTCAAGTTTTGAAAGAAAAAAGAATTCTTAAGAATTGATTATTCCAATAAAATATTGTCCGTGATTTGGTCTAATTTCATATCAATCGTGTTTTGAAAAATTACAAAAACGTACACTCATTAGTCCTATTTCTTAGAAGTGGCAAAATGAATCGGTCCACCCCGACCCGCTATCAACCCGTTGAAAACGGGTTGGCCCGCCCCAATCTGCTATTTGAATATGGTTTGAAAATCTCAACTCATCCCATTTTACGGTATATGGATGGATTGGCGGGTCAACTCACCTAAAAAATAAAAAACAAATAAAAATTAAAAAAATATATTCTTTTAATTTTATAATATTAGTTATTTTTATTTCACATTTTCCTTAATTTTTTTTTTTCAATTTCAAATTTAAATATATGCTAATATTCAATCAAACATTCTTTAAGAACTTATTTTTGTCTTCATATATAGATAACATTTGTCGTAATAAAGATTTTCTTCTCTATTTTTTCTAGGAAGTGCTAAAAAAAAAATTTAAATATTGCAAAAGGTTAAAGACAAATAAAATATTACATAATAGTAAAAAAAAAAAAAAACTAACCCAACATGCCAACCCACCCCGACCCGCCGCCAACCCATTTTGACCCACAACCTGATGGGGCGGGTTGGTGGATTACAATATGTAACCCAACCCGCCCCGTTTTAGTGTGTTAGAGGATTAATCCGTCGAATTCAACCCATATTATTACCTCTACTATTTCTAACATTACATGCTCCCGGAAAAGTTGCGCTGAAAACTGCAGTGAAAGTGAGAGCATATTTTAACAAAATTACTCTCTTTTCAAAAATTCCTATTAATCATAATTTTAATCATAGCATGTTTTGGCTTTCTACTAAAGTACATGTTTTTTTAGTAGTCTATTAAAGGGAAATATTTAATATGGTTCAGGATCACTGAATTTTTTGGTTCTTCCTCTCTCATCATTAATTTTTTCTTTCCTTTTTTATTCCTATTATTTTTCCTCTTTTCCAATTTTACCCTCCTATTTACACTAAGGGATAATCTCCTACTAAAGTACTTGTTTAAGTCGGGTTGTAAATTCTTGAAAAATCGACTTATTTAATTTGTGATTTATTCTTATGCATAGTATAGGTATAATAGTCCCATGCTTTTTATTTTTTATTCCATTTTTATCAATTACATTAAAACATGAAGTTTAAATAATATTTTATAGATTTAATGTTTTTCATTTTATAGGAGCATTGTCAACCAGACAAATATTTTACTTATTCTAAAAAAAAAATTGCTATACATTTTAAATGTTAACCAAATAATTTTTTTATACTGATACTGGTTGTCTCTTTGAGATGAGTGGTCTTCTGTGTCCCAACAAGTTTATCCCTTTTGGAAAAAAAATATGTTTAATAGGAATTAAATTGAAATTGGCTCCCTACTTACTCAGTCTGTGTCAATTGAATTATACTTGTTGGGATTTTTTAAAGAGATAGGATCCTTTGATATCTTATCTGAGAGTCATTAGATCAAAAAGATCAACGACTCTGATTTATAAGCATATGACATCATTGATCTTTTTTGATCTAATAACTTTTAGATAAGACATCAAATTTCAAATTTGACACTGATATCAAAGAATCCTACCTCTTCTTTAGAATACCATAGAATAATATTCGTAGTCATAATATTCTTGTTAACGTCTTTCCCATAAATAGACTTGATCTGGATAAATACTATGCCAATACAAGGCCCAAAATACAAGGCCCAACCCAAAGGTCTTCACCATTAAGCAAAGCCTTTAGTCAAAGAAGACTGCAAATCTCATCTTTATCCCAAGCTCATGACAGCCATCAAGTTACACAATATTAAAGGCTACCACAGCAAGCTCCTCAACATTAAAGACTCCATGACAGCAAGCTCCTCAACATTTAATCATGGCTGCCATACTACTTTGGCACCAAGGAACCTTTGCCTTCACCATGAAGAAAGGCATCCTCCAAGCTACTCATCTCTCCACTATAAATACATGTATCAACACTAAGGTACATCATCTTCTTCTACATAACTAAACCTGCTTGAACCATATCTGACTTGAGCGTCGGAGTGTCTTGCAGGTACACCCCCCATCGCGTTCCATTGAAGACCCATGGGATAAAGCGACCCAACTGCAAGATGCTCTGACCCAATACGGACGGTTCCAGGCTGTGTAGAGGAAGATCACATGATCGGCCCAGTTGTAAAGATCTATTCCGATCAAGACTCATACACCTGGAAACAAACGATTTTTTGATTGGATATTTCTCTTTTTATTTGTCTGACCATGAGATTATTACTTATTAGGAACAAAGAATTACATTCAAGTCTTATTCTAGGGTAAAGTGTGTGTCATTTTAAAGGATACAAATTTGTGTTATTTTAAGAGAGAGAAAGAGATAGATAAAGGAAGAAAGTGAGTTGATAAAAAAAATAAAGGTGTAAGTCTCACCTCTTTGTGAGAGTGAAAGGATATAAATTGTATTATTTAAAAGGATAAATACTTTTTCCTTTATTCTATTTTGATGGCAATTCTATATTCGTCAATTGTGCCAATAACTGAACTAGATATGATATCAAAACCCGAATGCATTATGAACTAATCCTTGAAATCGGAACCTGATCCTCAATTAATTGTTACCTACTTCCGATCAGTGGTATTGTACCCTCTTTTTCTTCAATCTTCATCCATGAAGCACCGACACTTCAAAAATCCTAACGTGTCGTGACCGACACTTCCCGGCACTCTCCGACACTCCAACACACGTTATAGAAATTCAAAAAAAGATTCAAATGTTACATTGCGTTGAGTTTTTCGTTCCAACTATTAGATTTGTTGGATTACGATTACCATTTTATTGAGTTTAATATAAATATTTGAGATATCTTATGTTTCTTTGCAAAATTGATTAATATTATAAGTTTAGTTTTCTTTTTTGTTAAATTATTGACTATAAATATAATATACACTATATAAATTAAAAAAATTATTTAATATCAAATCGTGTCCTAACGTGTCGAAATCTAACTTTTTTACAATTAACGTGTCGGAGTGTCGTATCGTGTCTCGTGTCAGTGTCAGTGCTACATAAATCTTCCTTCCCTTCTAATTCACTTAAAGAGAGATTGCACATTTATTTCTCTTTAAAAATAAAAAATTGTAATTTTTCGTTAGCTTCATTTAATTATTTAAAATGGGCGAGTTATCCCTTGAATGTAGAAGTATTTATTTGTTGAGAACCCGTTTTATCCCTTTAATGTTAATGTAATTGCTGGAAATTTTTTTCTTTTGCCAATTTTTTTAATTGGGTATGTAGTATGTTTTTAATTTCAAACAGTTTATTTTTTGTTGGTCTTTAATATTTTAATTTATTTTTACCTGCAGAGTCCAGACACCATCTTTAATATATTTTTCTCGTCTCATCTACCCTATTATTCCTTATTCTAGATCCTTCTTAGCAGAGTATAATAGATTTGTATTTATCACAAAACTTACTAGTTAAATGGAGAGATGAGAATGTGTTTGGTTTAGGTGAACCGTGAATATACATCTAAGGGATGTTAATTATATATATGATCAATACACTCACGGATATCTATGAGAGAGATTCTGTGTGGGTATATAGATCACTCTGCACTTGTATATACAGTAATAGCCAAGACATTATGTATGTGCACAGTGATGCTAAAAGTAAAGTATGTTGAAAAGTGTGTACCTGGAGTCCTTAACCTTTATTTATAGCATTTACCTCCTTGGACTTGGGCTTTGAGTACCTCCAGATTGTTAGTTGTTCTGATTTGGTTGTTGGGATAAGGAGCTTATCCCTTAATTCCCTAATGATCAGCTTGTTGAGATATACCCTTTGATTTTTTGCTAGTGGGGTTGTTGGAATATGGATCCAGTTCATAATAACTGCCCCCAGCCGGGCAGTTCGAGAGCTCGGATTGTTAGGGTGCAAAGGTCTACCGGCATCCTTAGCCTACCGAAAACCCCCAATTGACCAGGGCCTCTGCTAGTGGCTGAGTTGATGCATATTGGTCGTTGTCGAGTCATGTACTTGACCGAAGTAATATTTGATAAGGTCAGCTTTGTGTCATGGCTCGACAATGTCCATTCCTAAAATTCGGTGAATTCGGGCTAACCTTGAGCTGAGATAATGGGCTCGAGTGTGTGAGTTGAGGTTTGAGTCGGTCATTCATGTGGCTGCCTTTTTCGTCTAGAATAATCAGGCTTATGTTGATGCTAAATTATGCGGTGCTGTTATATCATGCCTGTCAGTTACGTTATTCCACGTGTTATGTAATTGTAGCGAGATCATGCTTCAAGGCTTGCAAGCCACCCTTTCGTTTCGCAAGTCATGATGGCTCACATTAAATGTATGAACCGTGGAATTACCTCCATGCTTCTGACCTTTCAGTTTTCGCGCCTAGTGGTTATAAGTTTGTGTACGTGCTCCTTTGGTTCAATTTTGAACCATGTTTGCTCATTTTGTGTTGTGGGTTTTTTGTTTTGCCTTCTGTGCTTGAAGAGTTGCTCGTTATTCTTCATCCTCCACCTCTTCTTTAGGATTTTGTGAAAGTTCAATCAAAATTTCTTTGCCTTTAACCTTTCTTTCACAAACAGGTATTCCTCAGCCACCATCTTCACGTTTGCATTTTTTGTCGTTGTTTTGTTTCTTAAACATAATCTTCGGGTGACTGTCTTGAATACTTTGGGTGATGTTTTTGGGGTTTGGGATTTCGCATATGATAACCGCTTCTTCTCCCCTTTTGATTGAAAATCCTGAGAACATCTATCCTTAGTAAGTCGATTTCGTCCTCTGTGAATGAGTGCCTCTAGACACAGTTCAGGCTAGGGGTGTTCATCAATCGATCCAAACCGATTCAAACCGCGGTGACCGAACCGAAAAATCGATTACCAAATAAACCGAAAATCGAAAAGCCGAAAAGCCGAAAAGCCGAAAACCGAAAATAAACCGCAAAATTTAATTGGATTGGTCGGTTTTCAGATTGGTTGATGAAAATCGATCCAATCCAAACCGGTCCAATATATTAATTCCCCTACCTACTTAGGTCTTTCCCTAATCATAGCCCAGAAATTTCTAAACCCGAGACTCATTAACTCATCAACTAAACCCAAGAAAAAAACTTAGTCCCATCTCATCAACAAAATCCCATATATGTAGAGTGTCATGTCTCATTGTCCAAAAATAAAAAATTATATTATCGTTTACTGATACTTTTGTATTTCAAGAAAAAAATTACAAAGCCAATATATACAAAAAATGTTATTTACACAATAATCATGAAACAAATTTTAGAATTTTCAAAAAACTAAAATCCGATCCAATCCAATCAAAATCGAAAAAATTAGATTGGATCGGATTTGAAAAAAAATCCAAACTGAATGGATGAATACATGATCAAACTAAAGGAATTGGATCGGATGATTTTTGTTTCCAAAATCGATCCAATCCAGACCGCGAACACCCCTAGTTCAGGCAAGGCCTCTGGCCAAGATGGTGATGGGGGAGTCCACTAAGGAAAAAGATATAGTCAAGAAAATATCTAAAGGGGTTCGTTTATGATTTTCGAGTGAAGATTATACAGAAGAGGAGAGGCAGCAACTGCTCCTTCGTGGTTACATGTGGAGGAGGTAAACGAAGGTTGATCTCCTCCCAATGCGGACGAGGTCGTGTTGCATCATTAAGCGGAGTTCGGAATGTTCAGGGTCAAGTATGTCGATTGAGTATGTCCTTCAACTGAGGTCTCATTTCCTCTTATTTGACCCCAGCAATAGATTTCCATGTGGGATTCTCCGCCTCTCCTAGTGTAAAGCATGAAGGGGTAAGGGGAGTTTTCCATTTATTCCAGTGCTGAGTTCCCGTATGATTAGGAATTCGGCCCAACCAATTGAACTTTCAGATGAGTCTTCTGAACTTTCAGATGAGTCTTCTACCTTGTCTTAGTAAGAATTCGACCTTTTAGAGCTCGGCTTGGGTTGAAGGGCTCATATGCATCCATTTCCATTGCTGATTCTGAGTCTTCTTATTCTAGGTTGTTGATGGTGGAGCCTCTGGCCCAACATTTTACAATCAACCAAACATAATATTAGGAAAATTGTTCCAATATTCCCGAGAATATTTTCACCTACCAAATAATTCTTTTGTAATATTCTCAAAAAATTCACTTCACTACTAGAAAATTCACAATCAGCAAGGGACAAATTCCCTTGCAAAATAGCCAAATTCCCTTGCAAAAACTGTTTGCGACGGAATTTGTGAGGGAACACCATCCCTCGCTAAAACCCTCGTCGCAAATAGATTTGCAAGGGAAATTTGTCATATGACAATTGCCTCGCAAATTGCTACCGAAAAGTTCCCTTGCGAAAAAGTAAATTTCCCTCGCAAATAACAGACTTATCTACAGTGTTTTTCCCTCGCAGATTGCGACGAAAATTTTGAGTATAATCTCCCTCGCAAATTTCCGTAGCAGAATTTGCAAGGGCTGTATTAAATTTCCGTTGCAAAATTTGCAAGGGAACATTTTGATTTTCCCTCGCAAAATGCTACAAATTTTGTTTGGGAATTTCCAAAATTTTCGCCACAAATTCTGGAATTAAAATAAAAAAATGTTTTAAACTTTTGTTAATTTTCCTGTAAACAACAAGGATTCCAAATGAACATAAATTGAACAACAGAAATCCAAAAAAATACTGGATAAATAATTAAATTAAAATTAAATAGTATATCAACAAAAGTGAACAACAACAACCATCAAATTTACAACTAAAATGTCTCTAAAGTTCTAAATAAAATAAAACATACAAAAAATATCTGATATATCTCTGAAGTCCTAAAAGAAGTAAAACATACAACAACAACTAGTATGCCTCTAAAGTCCTAGCAAAGTCATCATCATCATCAGGGTCATCATTCGGCGCCGGTCCCTTCGACTTGTTGCTATTGGCTTCCTTGTCCTGCATTAAAAGTCAGAGTTGTTCCTGCATTTGTTTCATAATGTCAGCTTGCTGCTTCATAAAGTCCGCTTGCTGAGTTAGCTACTCTTTCATAGCACGCAATTCCTCCGTCGTAGCATGCAATTGCTCCTGAATCTGGGAGTGGGACACCCTCATCCTTTTAAGCTCATCTGCAAATACATTATTATAAAACAGTAAGTTAAATGTTTAAAATAAAATATTAATAGAATAGAGATTGAAAATATAAAAGAATTAACTATGCATTGAGTTTACATGCAGAAACACTATCAACCTGGGTAGAGGGCCGCTTACTAGGCTTCAGTCGGCTAGCATATCCTCCCAGCCCGACCACCCTTCCTTTCTTGTTGAATCCACCTGCAGCTGTAACCAACATGTTCCCATTATCAGAATAGGAGGAGCTGGATTGACCGTCTGTCGCTGCCTATGCGGACCTCTCCTCTTCAAGTTTTTGATAATTTTCCTACAAGTAAAGAAAAACCAGCACACATATGGACATGCAAAACATGACATAAACCATCATAGAAAAAACAAACGTCATATAATAAATGATCAAACCGTTATTAGCTTCACTTTGGGGCCTAACCATCGCCTTTGATCAGCTTCAGGCTGCTGGGAATTAGTTTGCTCGAAGATAGCCCAATCAACCTTTTCAGGCGGCACTTCTCCAGAAGCCTCATGGAAATACAAATGAGAATCATTAATTCATTAGTTGTAAGTACGAATTGTTGAATACCGAACTAGAAAACAATTTATACTTACTATCCTTTGTCGATGCTTGCTGATTGGAATCGAACCTCCAGCATATGTGGGTGTGTCCTGCTTGGCCCTTGATGTGCCTCTGGCAAGTGTGATTTTTCTGTGTTAAAATTGACAAGAATTGAGTCATAAGAGAGCAATTTAAATACATATTTGCTAATTATGTTGATTCTTTGTATGTCAATAATATGCACCTGTTAGATGTGTTTTTACAGAAAAAAGAAGTGAAATTTGAATTCAAAATTTGAATTCAAAACTGTTTTTAATTTAATTCTTTCGTTACGTAATAAGTTTTAATTTAATTCTTCAGTTACGTAATAAAGTTTTAATTAAATCTTTACGTTATACGTTCGGTAATAAAGTTGTAATTAATTATTCCATTACACGTTTCAGAGGTAATTTTGGAAGACGCGGCGAAACCCTAGTTGCTACCTATGCAAAGGTTCCTCTCCACACACTCCATGGCACACAATTCAGTCTTTAGATGAAATCCCACACATTTTGATAATTCCATTCCATCTGGATCTGGAGAGACTGGAGGAGAAGGGCTCTGTGGCGTTCTTCGTTCTTCATCTTGTTCCAGTTAAAAAGGAAGAGATTCGAAAAATTGCGAGGTTCTGCATTTAAAGCTCATTACATCACATTTCAAACTATCCTCAATTAGCGCTGAAGCAATTAAGGAAAGAATCTGCAATCAAAGCGCTGAGTCAAAGCACAGCTGGCACTGCAGCAAATAAAGATAGGATGCTTTGTCAGCATTACATCACGCTGAAGTTTCATCCTTATCTATACACGCAACATCACATGGACCACGCCCAGAAACTCAAGTATAAAAAGGGTGCTCCTCCACCATTCCATTCATTCAGATCTGGACCGGGAGAAGAAAGGGGAGCTGTGGAGTTCTTCGCATTCTTCGTTCTTCTTCTTCTTCTTCTTTTTCTTTCTATTTTATTTTTAGTTTATGTTGAATTTTAGATCAGCGATCAGTATGTTGATCGGCTAGATCATTTTTATTGTAGTCAGGGTCACGATCCATATGTGAACCCTTGATATGAAGGATTGGTTTATGTTTTTTGATTTATATAATTATCTTTATCATTAGTCTGTGCGAATTTGATATTCCCTTTGTTAGAATTGATCGATCTAATAGTTGGGCATATTCTGAGGATCAAAACCCTAGATAGGAATATTGGGGTTTTGATCTCGAAAGGGGGTAAGATAACAATTTGTATGCGTGCTAGGAATAGACGTGTATACGATTGCAGATGCTTAAATTATCATGCCCATTGCTTGATCCCTTGAGAAACATTGCAAGGAATTGGGGTTTCTCATGGGATTAAAGGGTTAACCTTGCAAGGAATTGAGGGTTAACTATTAACTCTTTTTTAGAGGATAATTTATCTGAGTGATTATATAAATAATTAGTGTAAATCAATCCGGAGTAAAAAGCGGGGATCATTTGGTGAATGAACCCTGGCTACAATGTTTTTCTCATCTTCTTTACAAATCAATTTTCAATTTTATTGTTGTATTTCTCAAAATAAAAATACAAAAATAAGTCTTTTATTTTCAAAATTCAATTTCCATCAAATTGACAATATTTGTCAAAAACCCTATTTGAAATCTTCCATTCCTTAAGAGAAAATTTATTTGATATTCGATCCCAATCCCTGTGGAGACGAACTTTTCTTATCACTTTATTACTTGTGCGATCGGTATACTTGCCGGAGAGCATCAAGTTTTTGGCGCCGTTGCCGGGGATTGGCGTTTCTAATATCATATAATCTTTGATCTTTAAGATTGGATTTGTGAATATTTGTGAATATTTTTATTTTATTTATTTTTATTTTTATTTGAATAAAAGATAGTGCAGATATGGCTGGGAATAATGATGATGCAAACAATCCATTCATGGATACTATTCTGACTCCATCTTTTAACATTCCTAACTCAAGCATTGTTCAGCCTGATATTGGTAACAATAATTGGCAGCTTAAGTCTTCCAATATTCAATTGGTGGAGAGAGCTCAGTTTGGTGGAGAGGCTGATGAGGACCCTCACAGGTTCATTGACAGATTTCTGATGATCTGTGATTCCACTAAACACCCCCAGGTGTCCAATGATGCAGTCAGGCTGAGACTGTTTCCCTTTTCTCTAAAGGGGAAGGCTTTGAATTGGTTGGAAAGGCAACCAGCAAGAAGTATTCCATCATGGGAGAGTCTCTCAAACAAATTCTTTGCTGAGTTCTTTTCCATGGAGAGGTTTAACCAGATGGTGAATGATATCACCAATTTCACCCAGGCTGAGGGTGAAACTATGTGTGCAGCCTGGAACCGCTTTAAAGATCTAATGAGGAGATGTCCTCATTACCCCATGACTAATGGTGATCAAGTCCGAATCTTTTTCAATGGGTGTAAACCTGAAGTTCGGATGGTGCTGAATGGTGCTGCAGGTGGTAGCATCAAATCCTTGAGAGCAAATCAAACTCTAGAGTTGATAGAAAGAATGGCTGCCAATGAAAATGAAGGTTTGACAGCCAAGCCTAAGAGAGGTATTCTACACCTGGATAACAATGATGCGGTTCTGGCTGAGAATAAATTGTTAGCACAACAGCTAGCAAATTTGACCTCAAGGCTGGACAAGATGCAATTTTCCACTATCCAAGCCGCAGCTGTGGTTTGTGATTATTGCAAGGGTGAGCATGAATCCAATGAATGCTCATCTTTATTATCTTCTGACTCTCCTCAACAAGTGCAGGTGAATGGAGTATGGCATGAGCAAAGGTCTCCACCAAGAAACATTCCTAGGAATCAGAATTTCCCTTCTGGAAATAACAATTTTCAGAGGAGAACTCAAGGCACAGGACTGGATTACAATTCCAACAACTACTTGCAGCCTCCACCAGTCCAAGCTAAGGAGCCTTCTGATTTGGAAAGGTTAGTTGGACAAATGGCCCAACACTCCAATGCCTTCATGGAAGAGACTAGGGCCACCACTAAAAACATGAATGCTTCTATCAGGAATTTAGAGAATCAAGTTGGCCAGCTGGCTAAGCAAGTTGCTGATAAAAATCCAGGCACTTCCTCTAGTAACACATTTAAAAATTCCAAGGAGGATTGTATGTTTATCACAACTAGAAGTGGTAAGGTGGTAGAAGCTCCAGAAAAGCTTAAGGTGGTGGAGGAGTCAGAAAAAGAAGAGGAGATTCCTTCTGATGTACATACACCTATTCAGAAAGGTGAAGAAAAAGAGCCTCCTATTGTTGCTGAAAAGAAGAATTTTGAGCTGATTCCTGAATATGTGCGAGCCATGGCACCTTATCCTGGCAGATTCAATAAGGATGCTCAAAAGCAACAATATGGCAGATTTCTTGATATTTTCAAGAAATTGCATATAAATATCCCTTTTGCTGAAGCCTTGGCTGGCATGCCAAATTATGCCAAGTTTATGAAGGACCTCTTGTCAAGAAAGCACAAGTTGCAGGAATGCCAAACGGTGACACTCACTGAGGAGTGTAGTGCTATTATTACGAAGAAGTTCCCACCTAAGCGTCATGATCCAGGGAGCTTCAATATTCCTATTGAAATTGGGAACACCAAATTTGGTAGAGCCTTGTGTGATCTTGGGGCAAGTATAAATCTAATGCCCTTGTCTGTTTGTAAATCTTTGGGGATAACTGATTTGAAACCCACTTTGGCATCTCTTCAACTTGCTGATAAGTCTGTAAGAAAGCCTAGTGGAATAATAGAAGATGTTCTTGTGAAGGTAGACAAGTTCATCTTCCCTGCTGATTTTGTAGTGTTAGATATGGAAGGAGGAGCTGAAATGCCACTTTTGCTGGGTAGACCTTTCTTAGCTACAGCTCGTGCACTGATTGATGTGGAAAGTGGGAAGCTAGAGCTAAGACTGAATGATGAAACCGTTACTATCCATGTCTTTGATTCTTTAAAACAGTCTTCTCACAAAGACGATTGTTTTAGTCTTGAAGTATTTAAGGAAGAAAAAGATGTAGCAGTTGAGGTTCCTAAAAATCTCAAAAATGAGGCCAAAGAAGATGGAACCCCAAAAGTGGAAGTGAAAGATCTTCCTAAAAATTTAATTGATGATGTCAAAGAGGTGAGAACGTTTCTAGAGAGGCGTACTCCTACAAAGAAGAAGGTAAGAAGAAAGGAAGTAGTGAACTTCTTTGATACAAGTTGGAACAGACACCAAAAGCTGAAGTTTGACAAGAGACACCGAGACTCTATCTCTCGGAAAAATCAAAACTTCAAAGAGTTCTTAACGTGGATCCATGGTTTGGACCAAATCTGGGAATGGTGGTCCCATACACCAAGACAACCAGTACCACCAGACCCTTCATTTGCTGAGTCATCCCACACTGCTGAGGGGGATGACATGGAGGGCTGATCTTATCTCCTTGCTGATGGAGATATTGTATATTAGTTTATTTTTCTGTTTCGTATTTTTAAGTTATTTTGTGTGGTATATTTTTCTCTGATGTTTTAATGTGTGCATTATAGTTTCTTCTATATGCCACTATTTGTTCTATTGTGCAGGATTTTCTTCCTTCTTGGGGTTTAATTATTGCTGAGGACAACAATGCTCTAAATCTGGGAATGGTTGGCTTGCACCTTAGAACTTCAATTCTTCGATCAGGGGAGATATTCTAACTCTTTTATTTTTTAGTTATTTTTATAGTTATTTTGTGTTATTTAAAAAAAAATTGTGTGTTTTGAACAAATCCCAGGTTTAAATGTGCTCATCTTGTTAATGTACATGATTAAATTCTTGGAATATATTGTATGACTTTCTGACATAACATTGCATAGGCATAATTAGATTGCATGATTGCTCGTTTTTCTGAATTAATATTGTGAAATTCTGATAATGTCTGAGGTCAATTTTCTTGAGTCTGCATTGATACCATAGCTGTGAGGTTTTGAGCCTAAACACTGAAATTTTTGTTGATAGGCCTCACTGTTGTAATACTCTAGAACTTGATTTGTTTCTCTATTATGCATGCATTGATTGATATGATAAAGGCATTTTGTTCTTATTTTCTATTGGCCAAAATAACTCACCTGTATGAAATTTTCCCTTGCTAGCCCTTTGAGCCTGAACTTAATTCTTGATAAATGACCTGTGGCCTAATTGATGGCTTAGCCTATATCCATTTTTCGTGACTTACCTTGATTGAGATTGAATTATTGAATATGTTGAAAATAAAATAAAGAGATTGAGGTAAGTTCCACAATGGTCAAGTAATTAAGGGATGAAAAAAAAAGTCATATATGCCCTTAAAAAAAAAAAAAAAAAAGGGCAAAATGAAAAAGAGAAAAAGAAAAGAAAGCAAGAAAAAAGAAAAGAGTAAAAGGTGGTTAAAAGGAATTAATTCCCGAAATTCTGTGGGAATGTTAGTGGAGCAAAACAATTGATTGAATCTGTTAAAAGTGAAATAATATCAGTTTTCAATCTCTTGGTTGTTTGAGCTACTATCCAAATTTTCCTACCTATTAGCCCGGCCATGTGAAGTCCTTTTGATCAATTGATGCATGTGTTTGATTCTTCAATTTTAAGAATTTTTTAGAATATAATCAAGCATATGGTAGTGTTATAGCTTTGAGTAATTGAGTGTTCATGATACCCTTAAACACTGAGTGTTGAGTGAACATTATTTATCTGTGTGAGGGGTAATCAATGTAGACTTGTATATTTAAGAAGCTGATGGCATTATTGGAAGTTCATGATATTGAGTCAGGCATGCATGGCATATTGTATCTGATAGTGTCTATGATTGTTATGTTGGATTAAGTGAATATTTCCTGGATTAAGTCTTTTACATTGCTGGGGACAGCAACGTTTAAATCTAGGAATGGTTTGATGTGCCTCTGGCAAGTGTGATTTTTCTGTGTTAAAATTGACAAGAATTGAGTCATAAGAGAGCAATTTAAATACATATTTGCTAATTATGTTGATTCTTTGTATGTCAATAATATGCACCTATTAGATGTGTTTTTACAGAAAAAAGAAGTGAAATTTGAATTCAAAATTTGAATTCAAAACTGTTTTTAATTTAATTCTTTCGTTACGTAATAAGTTTTAATTTAATTCTTCAGTTACGTAATAAAGTTTTAATTAAATCTTTACGTTATACGTTCGGTAATAAAGTTGTAATTAATTATTCCATTACACGTTTCAGAGGTAATTTTGGAAGACGCGGCGAAACCCTAGTTGCTACCTATGCAAAGGTTCCTCTCCACACACTCCATGGCACACAATTCAGTCTTTAGATGAAATCCCACACATTTTGATAATTCCATTCCATCTGGATCTGGAGAGACTGGAGGAGAAGGGCTCTGTGGCGTTCTTCGTTCTTCATCTTGTTCCAGTTAAAAAGGAAGAGATTCGAAAAATTGCGAGGTTCTGCATTTAAAGCTCATTACATCACATTTCAAACTATCCTCAATTAGCGCTGAAGCAATTAAGGAAAGAATCTGCAATCAAAGCGCTGAGTCAAAGCACAGCTGGCACTGCAGCAAATAAAGATAGGATGCTTTGTCAGCATTACATCACGCTGAAGTTTCATCCTTATCTATACACGCAACATCACATGGACCACGCCCAGAAACTCAAGTATAAAAAGGGTGCTCCTCCACCATTCCATTCATTCAGATCTGGACCGGGAGAAGAAAGGGGAGCTGTGGAGTTCTTCGCATTCTTCGTTCTTCTTCTTCTTCTTCTTTTTCTTTCTATTTTATTTTTAGTTTATGTTGAATTTTAGATCAGCGATCAGTATGTTGATCGGCTAGATCATTTTTATTGTAGTCAGGGTCACGATCCATATGTGAACCCTTGATATGAAGGATTGGTTTATGTTTTTTGATTTATATAATTATCTTTATCATTACTCTGTGCGAATTTGATATTCCCTTTGTTAGAATTGATCGATATAATAGTTGGGCATATTCTGAGGATCAAAACCCTAGATAGGAATATTGGGGTTTTGATCTCGAAAGGGGGTAAGATAACAATTTGTATGCGTGCTAGGAATAGACGTGTATACGATTGCAGATGCTTAAATTATCATGCCCATTGCTTGATCCCTTGAGAAACATTGCAAGGAATTGGGGTTTCTCATGGGATTAAAGGGTTAACCTTGCAAGGAATTGAGGGTTAACTATTAACTCTTTTTTAGAGGATAATTTATCTGAGTGATTATATAAATAATTAGTGTAAATCAATCCGGAGTAAAAAGCGGGGATCATTTGGTGAATGAACCCTGGCTACAATGTTTTTCTCATCTTCTTTACAAATCAATTTTCAATTTTATTGTTGTATTTCTCAAAATAAAAATACAAAAATAAGTCTTTTATTTTCAAAATTCAATTTCCATCAAATTGACAATATTTGTCAAAAACCCTATTTGAAATCTTCCATTCCTTAAGAGAAAATTTATTTGATATTCGATCCCAATCCCTGTGGAGACGAACTTTTCTTATCACTTTATTACTTGTGCGATCGGTATACTTGCCGGAGAGCATCAGCCCTATTTTCCTTATTTTGAGCAGATCTATTTTGAAACTTAGGACAGTTTTTCCATTTTTCTTTCAATTGGATTTTTAATGATTCACTACACCATGCATTTCTGCCCTTGTCATGTCTTACTTTATCCATTTTATTTGCGAACATTGTGGTGGCTTTGTGATGCCAAGCTCTTGCCAGGTTATGGCGATCCTCAGGCAGCCACCTATAATGATCCAGTAAATTGCCAATTTTTTCGATTAGCGCACAAATTGGTCACAAATGTGTAGTTAGTATACATTTCTGTAATAAAACATTAGCATTAACGAGATATACATAACTTACTATGAATTCATTCATCCAACCATCTCGAGTATCTTTAGGAACGTCTCCCCAGGTGCTCCATACATGTTTAAAATTACAGAATATTTGATTATCAATGAATTTCATGATCTCATCATAAGGTTCGAACCTGACAATATTAAATCAATTTATTTGATTATAACGATTGAGCAATGCTAAAAGCCACATTATTACATCATCAGTAACAATTACAACTTACTCTGTGGTGCCTAAAGGACGAACCCATATACATTTAGTCTGTGGATCACACCTCCCCCACTCTGGCTGAAGTGCTGAAGCAGCATCTCCTACCTCGCTTGTAGGGGATGCAGCCTGCAAAAGGGAAAAAATGTTAAGCATTAAAAAAGTTAGTAGAGAGATGCTTAAAAGAAACTATAATATATATCAAAATCACAAGATGATGGTTTACTTAACCTGCTGTGTCGGCCCCATCGGGTCAGTGGGAGTGTGAGGAATACATGCACTTCCCATAACAGAATCGGTGGTACATGGTGATGATCCTATCCAAAGTATGAGGAAGCTGTACGACCTCTACCAGAGGGGGTAGATGATGTCGTCCTACCTCCTCTGTCACCACGGCCTGTAGCTCGACCTCTACCGACATTACCACCACTACCAGTACGCCCATCCGTATGAACCATCTGTGAAAACTTATAAACATAATGCAAAAATATATATAAATATAATAAGTATGCAATACGACATCTACCACTATGGCCATCCATTTTTCACTAATGGATGCATACACCATATAGCGATCCTAAAAGATAAAAAATATAAAACATAATTGTATAATACATATAACATCTGGCCTGTGAATAAAAGTTATTTATTTAGTACAAGAGATAATCTTAAAGAAAGAATAACTGAAATCAATCAGACGATTCCTATTCCTCGAATTCTTCTTGTCCACCTTCCTCTGGACTCTCATAATCATCGAATTCAGGCTCACTATATGAATAAATATCTTGTTCGTCATCGTCTGATTCCTCATTGTCCAATATAACAGGAATTAACTCTAACTCTCCAGCGGAATCAAAAAGATTGCTTGGCACATCATCCTCTGCAACATTTACAGGCAGTTCATGTTCCCCATCATCCTGAAATGGATCAGTCACACCATTTGAGTCTGACTCCATCGACTTAGGGATAATATTCCGGGCTTTGGTTTTGATAATTCCTCTCCACCCTTGTTGGGAAGTAGGGTATAATGTGTAAATAACTTGTTCCGCTTGTTGAGCAAGTATAAATGGGTCGAAGCCAAGTGCATAACTCCTTGACCAATTGACCTCAACATTTCCATACTGGTCAACTTTTGCCCCACGTGAGATGTTATCAAACCAATCGCATTTAAAGAGAGTAACCGATTTGCCCAACTTGTAATCCTAAACAATGATATCAACTAACTTCCCGTAGTAATCGCCCTCAGCACAGTCGACTTGCCCACATCGACAACATACACCATAATTACAACATGACATATTTTGATTCGCTTCTACAGTTGCAAATCTATATCCGTTGACTATATATTTTCTGAATCGGGTGACAAATCTTGCAGCTCCACTTGATAAAATATATGCAACATCATGGATAACCGATTGGTTTTGTATGAAGTACTCCTCAAACCATTGAGGAAATTCAGACGTAACGTATTGATCAACTTCGAAATCTGACCATAAAGGATTATTCAAACGTGTCCATTTGGAAAAGTTTCTGTAAGGAAAAAATATTATAAAACTCATGAGGATAACTACCCATAAACCAAATATAGCCGCGTAATGGAAACATCATCTCTAAGTTCAAAAATGAAATCTTACTCTATGTACGGAGCGGCCTCTGGTGAGTTGTTTAGAACTATGTAGCACGGACACCGACACGGAACACGTGACACGATACGACACGACACTCCGACACGTTAATTCTAAAAAATGTTGGATTTCGACACGTTAGGACACGTTTTGATATTAAATAATATTTTTAATTTATGTAGTGTATATTATATTTAATATTCAGCAATTTAACAAAAAAATGAATCTAAACTTATAATATTCATAAATTTTGCAAAAAAACATAAGATACCCTAAATATTTATATTAAATTTAATAAAATGGTAATCGCAATCCAACGAATCTAATAATTGGAACTAAAAACTCAACGCAATGCAACCTTTAAACCTTTTTTTGAATTTTTATAATGCATGTTGAAGTGTCGGGGAGTGTCGGAGTGTCCGAGAGTGTCGGGAAGTGTCGGACACGACACGTCAGGATTTTTGAAGTGTCGGTGCTTCATAGGTTTAGAATGTACCACTCAGCAACGTTTTTATCCCGTCCCTCTAGAATTGATGCCATTTGCCTTCCCACGAATCGACCTGGATAATTAAATAGTGATATGTGACCACTCGGATCACCGTCATCATCATTTTGAGGGACTCCTATCCAAGTTGATATAAATGCAGGAGGATAATAGTACGATGCAAATTTACCAGTCTTTTCAATGAGATATGCTTCGGTGATAGATCCTTCAACATGCCTCAAGTTACTGACCTTCATCTTCAGTGTGCGTACAAACCTATGAATAGATATTAGGGTTCTAATAATTTGTAGCATCATGTGATGCAATTAAATGTTCGGATAAAAAACTAACCTCTCAAATGGATACATCCATCTATATTGTTGTGGACCTCCAACCCTTGCTTCATAGGCCAAGTGAACAGGCAAATGTTCCATTGAGTCAAAAAATGTAGGAGGAAACACCATCTCTAATTTGCATAGTAATGTTGGCACGCTCGACTCCAGATGTCATAACCTTTCAGCATTAAGTTGAGAAGCACAAAATTCTCTAAAGAACATTGAGAGTTCGGTCAATACACTCCACACTTTCTTCGGTAATGCTTTGAAAGCCCACGACAACAATCTCTGAAAGAAAACATGACAATCATGACTCTTCATACCAAATAACTTTGCCCCATTCATGTCAACACACCCCGACAACTTGGATGCATAACCATCTGGGAATTTAAGATCCTTAACCCAGCACAACATTTCTAAATTATGGACTTTATTCAGTGTGTACGGCGCTTGAGGCTTCAAAGTCCGCCCTGTGGGAGTTTCAACCAAATTTAAACCAGGTCTTCTGCAAATCGCCTTTACGTCCACTCTTTCATTTACAGTGTCCTTCATCTTTCCCTTGGTGTCCATCACAGTATATATATATATATGCAGAGGTAGAAGCAGAAAGAGCACGAAATAACATATATATATATATATATATATATGCAGAGAAAAAATGAAAATAAAGATATATATATATATATATATATATAACCCTAAAGTGAGAAAAAATAAATAAAATAAAAAGCAACAGATGAAAATAAGGGCAGCAGTGGGACTCAGAACTTACCTGTGCAGAGTTAAAAGAGAGAGAGATCAGAGAAGAAAAGAGTTTAAGATAATGTGTTGAGATATGAGGGTTGAAATTTCACCTTTTTGTACCTCTGGCAGGAATGCGTACCTCTGCTAGGACAAATCTTCTGAGAGCACGAACTGAACAAGCGAAAGAGAAGAAAACAGAACAAGCGAGAGAGAAGAAATATATTAGTACACTAAACCGTCGACCCACCCTAGCAATCTCCTCTCAACTTCCGTGACACTCTTCGCCTAAGCAATACTGTGAGAGTCTCAAAGAGGTGAGTGGGAAATGTGAGTGGGACGGGAAAAATTGGAGGCAAATTTGAGTGGGAGAGGAAAAATTGGAGGGAGGATGCAGTGAAAGTGAAAGTGAGAGCGAGAGCGAAAGGGAAAAGAGAAGGATTTTTTAACCTAACACCTAAACAAAAAAATTTCTACACAATACCTAAACAACAAAAAATATTAAATTAAAAAATAAAATACATAGGATATAATATTAATAATACTCAAAAATAATAAGAATAAAGACTATAAAAAAGAATATATATATATATTAAATAGAATATAAATATCAAAAATAGAAAATTAAATAATAAAAATTATTTTATTAATAAAATTCACAATTATAGTGAAATAAAAAAATACTAATATAGTTAAATAAAAATGAACAATCATAATATTCTGCAGCAGAAATCAAAGAAAATATCATTTCATCATGTGAGTCTTACACTCACAATGGTTATAAGAAAACTTCAAACTTAACTACTTTCCCTCGCAAATGACTATGAAATTTCTAAATTTAAAAATTTTGCCAACTTTTTTTTTGATAAACATAGGATCGCCAAAATTTAAAATTATATATGTGTGTGAGGTTAATATTATTCATATTGTACAAGATAATTTGATCACATACTGATATGAAAATATGGGGCCATATGAAGAGAAAATAGAAATTAAGAATATATTCATGTGTTTTCTGTTTCTGTTTCCTCCTCATCATATAAAGTAGTGTTTTAAAACTCCTCCCAGCCCCCGGGTCAACCCTGACCCCTTTCCTCTGAGGGTTGAGTCACAAGTTGGACCCTAAACAAATCAATTGATTGATTATGTTGATCCAACAGTTATATTTATTTTCATCTATATATGGTTATGATTCCTCATATTAACATTAAATATGAGGAATTATAATCATTCAAAGGTAAAAATAAATATAAAAGCCACCGTTATATATGAATAATAATGAGTTAAGAATATGTCAAAAAAATCCCAACACGATCAGACGGTAGATGAAGTAGATATCGAAGAATAATCAAAGATTGCTCTTTATTATCTTAAATCAACGTATTTTCTAAAATGGTTATCTCCCTCTTTTCTTTACTTGAGACTGATTTCCATACTCTCTTATCATCAAAATGCTACTTACACACTCAAGACTAATTTTTTTTACAAGGGGCTAAAGTGGGGACCATAGTCCTAGAATTGATCAAAGTTAGGGTTTAGGGTTTATGCTATTCACGCACGTTCAAAAGGCTGCTGAACATCTTGAATTGGGAAGCCTAGCTTTCTTTATTGGGCTGGACTTGACTTTTAATTAAGTGGTTAAAGCCCAACTACAAAGACCAATGTCCTTTTTGGTAGCATCGATCGGAAGCATGTGTCACTTTTCATTTAATTTGTACAGTGATGACAACGAGGGTGGTTGGAACAGGAATCTTTCAGACATTTTTCTCCGCTTCTCACTATTGAACAATTTTTACACACACCTTAAATATCAACAGAGACTTATCTTTCCTATGACTAGCTGACATAGGCACTACTGTCACTACATGCACTCAATGTCTGCCATAAAGGATGCGGCGACATATTTAATGATTTTTCTCATACGCATGATGCAGCAACCAATTTATGCCCTTGTCCCTTTTAAATTTAATTTATATATTATTCTTGAATTTTGGGAGGGAATATATTCCCTCTTTCCCTCGCAATTTGGGAGAGAATATATTCCCTCGCAATTTGCGAGGGAATTTGTGAATTTTCAGTTGCAATTTTCAGATCCTAAATTTTGCGAGGGAACTCCCGTCGCCAATTTTTTCCCTCGCTGTTTCCGTCACAGACTTATGATTCTTGCGAGGGATTCGATTTCCCTTGCAAATTGCGACCGAACTGCAAGGGATTCTGCGACGACAATGTAGTAACGGGAATCTTGCCTATTTTCCCTCGCAATTGTTTTTCCCTTGCAAATTCTGTCGCAGTTTGCAAGGGAATTTTTCCCTCGCAAATTCCCCTTGCTATTCGCGACTTTTCCGGTAGTGTTTTCTCCTCATATTTTCGGGAATCGTGATTTTCGAATAAAAAAATTCTCCTCTACCAAACGCTCCCTTAAGGATTTCTCAAGTTTTTCTTTTTTCCTTTTTTTAAAACAAATAGGAGTCTTTGTCCTCCCCATAAGTCAATAATCTTGTTCATCACCTTTACCTCTGCTATGAATCCACCACAAGAGATTGTCAATGTGTTTCCAACAGCAAAATGATTTAAGTTACTGATCTTCTACAATGCAACTTTATTATCTTAAATTCCTTTCATGACAGAGACAAAGACTTCCATCCTTCTTCAACACATTCCCTATTCAAAGCCCACCCTACAAGCTTTTTCACATAATCAACATTTGAGAGCAAGACTTCAGAAATAGGTAGTATAGGTAAAAGTTGAGCGCTAAGCCTACATTCTCTCCCCGTAGTAGGAGCAGACCATACCCTGTTATCTCTCTTATTGGCCCACTTGCGTATACTAAGCTTATTGGTCTTTTCAAATAAGGGATGCTGTTAGGTACCTCAATTAATTCCCCTACATACTATTTTCCAATTCCTTTTATTTTCTATTTGAAGTCTCTCAAGGTTTTTTCTTTTCCCCATTTCTTTTTAACAAATTGAAAAGGAAAAAAAAAATCTCAGTCGCTCTCCATTGTGATTCAACAATTATGCATAAACAATATCTATTTTTGGCTAACTATATAATTGTACTTGTAAGTTATAGCTGCCAGCTAAGGACAATAAATGACTGTATTCACTGGTGCTTGCCAGGTCCTATTGACACATGGAATGAGTTTTTGCTCTATATGTTGAATATACACAACGTCACACATATGCTGCTTCAAAGTTAAAGAGAGTTTTTTAGAACATTAAATTCACCATGTTAACCATGTGAAAGATATTGTTCATTATTTATTTTTTGGGTTTGTAAAGTATATTGTATTTTTTGCCTGGTCTCCCTGAATGTATTTATCCACTCGAGATAATTAAATATAGAATATATGTGCCAAGAGTGGATTTATATATGAGAAATCATACTCTAATATTGTATGGAATTGATCTCTCATGTACTAACATAAAAAAATGTGTTTTTTTTTTAAAAAAAATTTAGTTTGTCTCACTTTGTTTGTCTCTCAACATGAGAGAATTTATCCCCACTACATGGGAGAAGTAATTCCCTTTATATATTGTTTGATTTGTTGTAACATCTTGATTCTCAAGATGGTCAATTTTCACTTAAGGCCCAAGAAGATAAATTGTCTCACAAATTGTAAGTAAAAAATACTCGGGTGAGAGCCCAATGACAAGGTTTGAACTTCGATCAAATTTTGTATGTCAAACGCATTTAGCTTTGGGAATTTTAAGGTATGTGATTTGTGTCTTGATTGATACAAACTTGCACCATCTTCTGCTTTATATCTTAATATTTTTGTAAGTCAAACGCATTTAGCACCAATTTCATAAATTGGTGCTTCCAATCTCACTGCGTGTTGCTGCATTCGTCCAAATTGTCGTGGTTGTATGGTATTTCTTCCTATGTGTTTCTGTTTGTCAGGTTGGTTGAATGTGCCTGTATAAATCGATTTTGTTAAATAACAAGAAAAGAGAGGAATATTGAAATGAAACTGTGTGCCTAAACTACATAACGGAGAGTCTATTACATACAGGATGTGAGGCTTCTATACTACTATTTATATATATGATGTGAGACTTCTATACTACTATTCTACACTATCATTCACAACAGATTTACTTTTTCAATTTTTAGAATTTTTAGAAATTTCTTGATTTTTTCATTTATGAAATTGATTTTCATTTCATCATTTTGTTTTGTTAACATAACTGTCATGCTAAATGTTGATATTTTACTGTGTATCACTGTTGTCTGAAAATTAGTTGGAAGAAACAGGGGTTATATACAATGTTATATATTATCATCTTAGCTTATTTATTGATATTTTACGCTTATTTCAGTGCTTTAGAACTAATGTTCCCTTTTTAACTCCTTTTTGTTTAGTTAATTCAGCATCCTGATTATAGATTCATATTCTTTGAAGTTCGTGTTCGATTTACCTGTGCCTTTTCGTTCGTGATTTAATTTCGGGTACTATTTATTTTTTACGCAAAAAATATACTAACTTGCTGCAGATATTTATCTTTTCGATGTAATTTTAAATAAGAGATGATTATCATTTATCGCTTGTCTTTTGTGACATAACATAAAAATTGGTGATTTGCCCGTACAATTTAAGCCAGAGCCTATTTGGATCCTCTTATTTTTAAGTTAGAAGTTACTTAGAGGCTAAAGCTAAAAAAAAGAAGCTAAAAGTTGTTTGTAAATTATATAAAAATTTTAGCTTAAAAATCACTTAAAAGCACATATTTCAAGAAAATTATCTCTCTTTCCATCTTTATCACTCTTCATTTTTTTAAAAACACACAATTCAAGAAAAATAGATAAGAGCTTAAAAAAAAAAAACTCCTCCTATAAACTTTTAGTTTTCAGTTTTTTTCTTCATTATAAAAAAGTAGCTTTTTGTTATAAGAGCTTTTTCCAAAACCTGTTTGGCCTTAAGTACTTCTAGCTAGAAAAAAATGAGAATCCAAATACTCAAGTTTTGAAAATAATATGCAGTTAGACCTCGTGGAAAGCTGAACCTCCAGATAGAGCTTCAGAAGATGGGATGGAGATGGAGAATCCAAACAGGGAAGATGCCTCTGAGCAGAGGACACAAAGTAACCAGGTACTTTGCAAACCTGGGACCAATTTAGTTATTTAATGAATTGTCTTGTATGGAATGTTAGGGGTGCTGCAAAAAAGTCCTTTAAGACATCCCTAAGAAATTTCATCAAAAAGTACAGGATTGGCATGGTTGCCATCCTTGAGCCTAGGATCAGTGATGTAGCAGCCCTGAAGAAAATAAAACAACTTGGTTTTAACCAGTATGTTCTAGTAGATGCTATTGGTTTTTCGGGTGGTATTTGGATTCTTTGGAAAGAAGAAAGGTTCAATATATCTGTCATAGAGAAATCTAATCAATTCATTCACTTGTCTTGTTCTGTTAATCATGGTCCTTCCTTTCATCTCACTGTGGTTTATGCCAATCCTAGAGAGGAAGTCCATGATGAGCTTTGGACGGATCTGAGAAGAATCAGTGGTAGCATGATGGGACCCTGGGCCATGATGGGGGATTTCAATGAGATAGCTTCCTCAAAAGAGGAAAGAGGGGGACCCCCTGTGAATATTGCTAGATGTCAGAAGTTTTCCTACATATTAAATGACTGCCATATGCTGGATCTGGGTTGTAGAGGCTCTAAATTCACTTGGAGGGGACCCAAATGGCTTCATCTTGATAGAGTCTTCAAGAGACTTGACAGAATTTGTTCAAATGCAGCCTGGAGAACCACTTTTGGAGATGCGGATGTTAGAGCTTTACCAAGACTAAACTCGGATCATAATCCTCTTCTTCTTTCTCTTTTCCCCAATGAGAACCAGTGGAAAGAGAGACCTTTCAGATTCCTGGTAGCTTGGCAGAGTCATAACACTTTTGTTCACTTTCTCAAGTTTATCTGGAACCATCATACCAAGATTGTCACTTGCCTGGAAAACCTAATTGATCCGCTTAAATCTAGGAATAAAAGAGTTTTTGGTTGTATCGAAGTTAGGAAGGATTACTGATACTCTCCGGCAAGTATACCGATCGCACAAGTAATAAAGTGATAAGAAAAGTTCGTCTCCACAGGGACTGGGATCTAATATCAATTAAACTTTTTCTCAAAGAATGGAAAAATTCAAATAGGGTTGTGACAAATATTGTCAAATTGATGGAAATTCAAATCTGAAAATAAAAGACTTATTTTTGTATTTTTGTTTTGAGAAATGATTTGTAAAAAGGATATGAGAAAAGCATTGTAGCCAGGGTTCATTCACCAAATGATTCCCGCTTTTTACTCCAGATTGATTTATAATAATTATTTGTATAATCACTCAGATAAATTATCATCTAAAAAGATTTAGTAGTTAACCCTCAATTCCTTGCAGGGTTAACCCTTTAATCCCATGAGCAACCCCAATTCCTTGCAATGTTTCTCATGGGATCAAGCAATGGGCGCGATAATTTAAGCATCTGCAATCGTATACACGTCTATTCCTAGCACGCATACAGATTGTTATCTTACTCCCTTTCGAGATCAAAACCCCAATATTCCTATCTAGGATTTTGATCCTCAGAATATCCCCAACTATCAGATTGATCAAATCTAACAAAGGGAATATAAAATTCGCACAGAGTAAAAATAAAGATAATTATATAAACCAAAAATCACAAATCAATCCTTCGTTTCAAGGGTTCACATATGGATCGTGACCCTGACTACAATAAAAATGATCTAGCCGATCAACATACTGATCGCTGATCTAAAATTTAACATAAACTAAAAATAAAATAGAAAGAAAAAGAAGAAGATGAAGAACGAAGAATGCGAAGAACTCCACAGCTGCCCCTTTCTTCTCCCGGTCCAGATCTGAATGAATGGAATGGTGGAGGACCACCCTTTTTATACTTGAGTTTCTGGGCGTGGTCCATGTGATTTTGCATGTATAGATAAGGATGACACTTCAGCGTGATGTAATGCTGACAAAGCATCCTATCTTTATTTGCTGCAGTGCCAGCTGTGCTTTGACTCAGCGCTTTGATTGCAGATTCTTTCCTTAATTGCTTCAGCGCTAATTGAGGATAGTTTGACATGTGATTTAAATGGTGCAGCATTGATCAAGGATAATTTAGAATTTGACATGATGAGCTTTAAATGCTGATCTGTGTGCTGTTCCTCTCAAAGTGTCTAGATCTGCCTCCCAATTTCTGAGTTCCACTTCGGGTTTTGTGAAGAGTTCTATTTGTACGACTCTTTTTTTTCTCGCACAGCACAGTGATTCTTTCCCGAAAATGTCGTGAAACGTATAATTGAAAATTTAATTAAAACTTATTACGTAACTGAAGAATTAAATTAAAACTTATTACGTAACGTAAGAATTAAATTAAAAACAGTTTTGAATTCAAATTTTGAAATCAAATTTTAAATTCAACATTTCACTTCTTTTTTTATGTAAAAACACAACTAACAGGTGCATATTATTGACATACAAAGAATCAACATAATTAGCAAATATGTATTTAAATTGCTCTCTTATGACTCAATTCTTGTCAATTTTAAGACAGAAAAATCACACTTGCCAGAGGCACATCAAACCATTCCCAGATTTAAACGTTGCTGTCCCCAGCAATGTAAAAGACTTAATCCAGGAAATATTCATTTAATCCAACGTAACATTCATAGACATTATCAGATACAATATGCCATGCATGCCTGACTCAATATCATGAACTTCCGATAATGCCATCAGCTTCTTAAATATACAAGTCTACATTGATTACCCCTCACACAGATAAATAATGTTCACTCAACACTCAGTGTTTAAGGGTATCATGAGCACTCAAATACTCAAAGCTATAACACTACCATATGCTTGATTATATTCTCAAAAATTCTTAAAATTGAAGAATCAAACACATGCATCAATTGATCAAAAGGACTTCACAGGTTGTAACTTGGCCGGGCTAATAGGTAGGAAAATTTGGATAGTAGCTCAAACAACCAAAAGATTGAAAACTGATATTATTTCACTTTTAACATATTCAATCAATTGTTTTGCTCCACTAACATTCCCACAGAATTTCGGGAATTAATTCCTTTTAACCACCTTTTACTCTTTTCCTTTTTCTTGCTTTCTTTTCTTTTTCTCTTTTTCATTTTGTCCTTTCTCTCTCTTTTTTTTTTAAGGGCATAGATGACTTCTTTTTTTTTCATCCCTTAATTACTTGACCATTGTGGAACTCACCTCAATTTCTTTATTTTATTTTCAACACATTCAATGATTCAATCTCAATCAAGGTAAGTCACAAAAAATGGATATAGGCTAAGCCATCAATCAGGCCACAGGTCATTTATCAAGAATTAAGTTCAGGCTCATAGGGCTAGCAAGGGAAAATCTCATACAGGTGGGTTATTTTGGCCAATAGCAAATAAGAACGAAATGCCTTTATCATATCAATTAATGCATGCATAATAGAGAAACAAATCAAGTTCTAGAGTATTACAACAGTGAGGCCTCTCAACAAAAATTTCAGTGTTTAGTCTCAAAACCTCACAGCTATGGTATCAATGCAGACTCAAGAAAATTGACTTCAGACATTATCATAATTTCACAATATTAACTCAGGCAAACGAGCAATCATGCAATCTAACTATGCCTATGCAATGTTATGTCAGAAAGTCATACAATATATTCCAAGAATTTAATCATTTACATTAACAAGATGAGCACATTTAAACCTGGGATAACACATTTTCTTCTTTTTTTTTTTTTTATATAGCACACAAAATAACTAAGAAAATTAAAAGAGTTGGAATATCTCCCCTGATAGAAGAATTGCAGTTCTAAGGTGCAAGCCAACCATTCCCAGATTTAGAGCATTGATGTCCTCAACAATAATTAAACCCCACGAAGGAAGAAAATCCTGCACAATAGAACAAATAGTGGCATATAGAAGAAACTATAATGCACACATTAAAACATCAGAGAAAAATATACCAACACAAAATAACTTAAAAATACGAAACAGAAAAATAAACTAATATACAAGATCTCCATCAGCAAGGAGATAAGATCAGTCCTCCATGTCATCCCCCTCAGCAGTGTGGGATGACTCAGCAAATGAAGGGTCTGGTGGTACTGGTTGCCTTGGTGTATGGGACCACCATTCCCAGATTTGATCCAAACCATGGATCCATGTTAAGAATTCTTTGAAACTTTGATTTTTCCGAGAGATAGAGTCTCGGTGTCTTTTGTCAAATTTCAGCTCCCGGTATCTCTTCCAACTTGTATCAAAGAATTTCACTACTTCCTTTCTTCTTACCTTCTTCTTTGTAGGAGTACGCCTCTCTTGAAGCGTTCTCACCTCTTTGACATCATCATTTAAATTTTTAGGAAGATCTTTCACTTCCACTTTTGGGTTTCCATTTTCTTTGGCATCATCTTTTAAATTTTGAGGAAGCTCAACCGCTACATCTTGTTCTTCCATTACAACTTCAAGATTAAAACAATCGTCTTTGTGAGAAGACTGTTTTAAAGAATCAAAGACATGGATAGTAACGGTTTCATCATTCATTCTTAGCTCAAGCTTCTCGTTTTCAACATCAATCAATGCACGAGATGTAGCTAAGAAAGGTCTTCCCAAAAGAAGAGGCATCTCTTTTTCTTCCCCCATATCAAGTACCACAAAATCAGCAGGAAAGATGAACTTGTCCACCTTCACAAGAACATCCTCAATGATTCCACTAGGTTTCCTTAAAGATCTATCAGCAAGTTGAAGAGAAACCATAGTGGGTTTTAGTTCCGTGATCCCCAAAGATTTGCAAATAGAAAGAGGCATCAAATTAATGCTCGCCCCAAGATCACATAGTGCCCTTCTGATTTTTGTATTACCAATTTCAATGGGAATGTTGAAGCTTCCGGGATCACGAAGCTTAGGAGGATATTTTCTTGTAAGGATAGCACTGCACTCCTCAGTAAGTGCTACAGTTTGGCACTCTTGTAACTTGTGCTTCCTTGACAAAAGATCTTTCATAAATTTAGCATAATTTGGCATATTGACCAAAGCTTCAGCAAATGGAATATTAATATGAAGCTTTTTGAAAAGGTCCAAGAACCTGCCATAATGCTTTTTCTGATCATCCTGTTTGAATCTTTCAGGATATGGTGCCATAGCCCGCACATATTCAGGACTCAGCTCAAACTTCTTCTTTTCAGCAACAATAGGAGGCTCTTTTTCTTCACCTTTCTGAATAGGTGTCTGTACAGAAGAAGGAATCTCCTCTTTTTCTGGCTCCTCCACCACCTTAAGCTTTTCTGGAGCTCCTACCACTTTACCACTTTTAGTTGTGATAAACATACAATCCTCCTTGGAATTTTTAAATGTGTTACTAGAGGAAGTGCCTGAATTTTTATCAGCAACTTGCTTAGCCAGCTGGCCAACTTGATTCTCTAAATTCCTGATAGAAGCATTCATGTTTTTAGTGGTGGCCCTAGTCTCTTCCATGAAGGCATTGGAGTGTTGGGCCATTTGTCCAACTAACCTTTCCAAATCAGAAGACTCCTTAATTTGGACTGGTGGAGGCTGCAAGTAATTGTTGGAATTGTAATCTAGTCCTGTGCCTTGAGCTCTCCTCTGAAAATTGTTATTTCCAGAAGGGAAATTCTGATTACTAGGAATGTTTCTTGGTGGAGATCTTTGCTCGTACCATACTCCATTCACTTGCACTTGTTGAGGAGAATCAGAAGATAACAAAGATGAGCATTCATTGGATTCATGCTCACCCTTGCAGTATTCACAAACCACAGATGCAACTTGCATAGTGGAAAGTTGCATCTTGTCCAGCCTTGAGGTCAAATTTGCTAGCTGTTGTGCTAACAATTTATTCTCAGCCAGAACTGCATCATTGTTATCCAGGTGTAGAATACATCTCTTAGGCTTGGCTGTCAAACCTTCATTTTCATTGGCAGCCATTCTTTCTATCAACTCCAGAGCTTGATTTGCTCTCAAGGATTTAATGCTACCACCTGCTGCACCATTCAGCACCATCCGAACTTCAGGTTTACACCCATTGAAAAAGATTCGGACTTGATCACCATTAGTCATGGGGTAATGAGGACATCTCCTCATTAGATCTTTAAAGCGGTTCCAGGCTGCACACATAGTTTCACCCTCAGCCTGAGTGAAATTGGTGATATCATTCACCATCTGGTTATATCTTTCCATGGAAAAGAACTCAGCAAAGAATTTATTTGAGAGACTCTCCCATGATGGAATACTTCTTGCTGGTTGCCTTTCCAACCAATTCAAAGCTTTCCCCTTTAGAGCAAAGGGAAACAGTCTCAGCCTGACTGCATCATTGGATACCTGGGGGTGTTTAGTGGAGTCACAGATCATCAAAAATCTGTCAATCAACCTGTGAGGGTCCTCATCAGCGTCTCCACCAAACTGAGCTCTCTCCACCAACTGAATATTGGAAGACTTAAGCTGCCAATTATTGTTACCAATATCAGGTTGAACAATGCTTGAGTTAGGCATATTAAAAGATGGAGTCAGAATAGTATCCATGAATGGATTGTCTGCAACATTGTTTGAGGCCATGATTTGTGATTCTTCAGGCAGAGTTTCCTGTTTCTCTTTTCAATCCTTGTGATCTCAGAATCAAATGGAAATTCTGCAATTTTAACTCGCATACAACTCAGAAAAGAGATCAGTATCACTTTTAACAAAAAAAAAATCAAAAAATAAAAAAAATAATAAATAAAAAAATTAAAAAATAAAAATAAAAATATTCACAAATATTCACAAATCCAATTCTAAAGATCAAGATTATATGATATAAGATAAACCAATCCCCGGCAACGGCGCCAAAAACTTGGTACTCTCCGGCAAGTATACCGATCGCACAAGTAATAAAGTGATAAGAAAAGTTCGTCTCCACAGGGACTGGGATCTAATATCAATTAAACTTTTTCTCAAAGAATGGAAAAATTCAAATAGGGTTGTGACAAATATTGTCAAATTGATGGAAATTCAAATCTGAAAATAAAAGACTTATTTTTGTATTTTTGTTTTGAGAAATGATTTGTAAAAAGGATATGAGAAAAGCATTGTAGCCAGGGTTCATTCACCAAATGATTCCCGCTTTTTACTCCAGATTGATTTATAATAATTATTTGTATAATCACTCAGATAAATTATCATCTAAAAAGATTTAGTAGTTAACCCTCAATTCCTTGCAGGGTTAACCCTTTAATCCCATGAGCAACCCCAATTCCTTGCAATGTTTCTCATGGGATCAAGCAATGGGCGCGATAATTTAAGCATCTGCAATCGTATACACGTCTATTCCTAGCACGCATACAGATTGTTATCTTACTCCCTTTCGAGATCAAAACCCCAATATTCCTATCTAGGATTTTGATCCTCAGAATATCCCCAACTATCAGATTGATCAAATCTAACAAAGGGAATATAAAATTCGCACAGAGTAAAAATAAAGATAATTATATAAACCAAAAATCACAAATCAATCCTTCGTTTCAAGGGTTCACATATGGATCGTGACCCTGACTACAATAAAAATGATCTAGCCGATCAACATACTGATCGCTGATCTAAAATTTAACATAAACTAAAAATAAAATAGAAAGAAAAAGAAGAAGATGAAGAACGAAGAATGCGAAGAACTCCACAGCTGCCCCTTTCTTCTCCCGGTCCAGATCTGAATGAATGGAATGGTGGAGGACCACCCTTTTTATACTTGAGTTTCTGGGCGTGGTCCATGTGATTTTGCATGTATAGATAAGGATGACACTTCAGCGTGATGTAATGCTGACAAAGCATCCTATCTTTATTTGCTGCAGTGCCAGCTGTGCTTTGACTCAGCGCTTTGATTGCAGATTCTTTCCTTAATTGCTTCAGCGCTAATTGAGGATAGTTTGACATGTGATTTAAATGGTGCAGCATTGATCAAGGATAATTTAGAATTTGACATGATGAACTTTAAATGCTGATCCGTGTGCTGTTCCTCTCAAAGTGTCTAGATCTGCCTCCCAATTTCTGAGTTCCACTTCGGGTTTTGTGAAGAGTTCTATTTGTACGACTCTTTTTTTTCTCGCACAGCACAGTGATTCTTTCCCGAAAATGTCGTGAAACGTATAATTGAAAATTTAATTAAAACTTATTACGTAACTGAAGAATTAAATTAAAACTTATTACGTAACGTAAGAATTAAATTAAAAACAGTTTTGAATTCAAATTTTGAAATCAAATTTTAAATTCAACATTTCACTTCTTTTTTTATGTAAAAACACAACTAACAGGTGCATATTATTGACATACAAAGAATCGACATAATTAGCAAATATGTATTTAAATTGCTCTCTTATGACTCAATTCTTGTCAATTTTAAGACAGAAAAATCACACTTGCCAGAGGCACATCAAGATGGCTTCCCAGCTTTTTTCTTCCAAAAAAACTGGGATATTATGAAAAAGCAAGTGGTTTATTGTGTACATCAGATTTGGGAGAAGCCGGATGGGGTGAAGGATTTAAATAAAACCTTTCTGGTTCTCATTCCAAAACTGGAAAAACCAGAAAAGATTAACCAATTTCGCCCGATTGCTCTGTGTTCTGTTCTTTATAAAGGTATCAGCAAGATTATAGTGAGCAAGGTGAAACCCCTTCTCAACAAACTGATTTCTCCTCAACAAGTCAGTTTTGTTCCTAAAAGACAAATCCAGGACAATATTATCATTGCTCAAGAGATGGTTCACTCTATGAATAGAATGAAGGGGAAAAGGGGATTCTTCACAATCAAAATCGACTTAGAGAAAGTCTGTGATAGGATGTCTTGGAATTTTATATACAAAGTGTTGTCTGAGATAAACATCCCAGAATCTCTGGTGAATATCATAATGCAGTGCATCACTTCAGCTGAGCTTGAAATCCTCTGAAATGGTTCCAAGGCTGGTAGCATCCTTCCGAGCAGAGGTTTGAGGCAAGGAGATCCAATATCTCCCTACATTTTCGTTCTATATATGGAAAAACTGACACACTTGATTTCTGATGCAATTGCAAAGAAAGAGTGAAAGACAATGGCAGCTGGTAGAGGTGGACCATCCATATCTCATCTCCCCTTCGCTGACGATTTGTTACTCTTTGGAGAAGCCAACATTGACCAAATCAAGACAGTAATGGAGTGCCTCACAAAGTTTGGGATCATGTCTGGTCAGAAGGTGAGTTACCCAAAATCTAATATCTTCTTCTCCAAAAATGTTCCAATTGATGTTGCTAATGAGATAGTGAAGATTAGTGGTTTTGCACAAACAAAAAACTTGGGCAGATACCTGGGATACAGAATGAAACATGGCCGGACTAGTAAACTTCACTATGGAGAGATCATGGATAGGGTTAACAATAGACTCAATGGTTGGAAAAATCAGTGTCTATCTATGGCAGGTAGAGTGACTCTAGCAAAATCGGTCATCTCCGCTATCCCTATGTTCCACATGCAAAACAACTTATTACCTGTGGGTATTTGTGAAGAAATTGAAAAGAAGCAAAGGAATTTCATTTGGGGAGATACTGAGGTTCATAGGAAGCATCATGCAATCGGTTGGGAACACCTTCAACTCCCTAAAAACCAGGGTGGGTTAGGTATTCTCAATCTCCGCAGCCAGAATAAAGCTTTCATCCAAAAGTGTGCTTGGAATATGGTTCAGTCTCCATCTCAGCTTTGGGTCCAAGTCTTGCTATCCAAATATGGCAGGAGAAAAGATATGCTAAAAGAGGTAGTTAGTAAACCTTTTGATTCTCACTTGTGGAAAAACATTTGTAAGGTCTGGCCTCAAATGATAAACAATACTTCTTGGCAAATAGGTAATGGCAAGAAGATTGATTTTTGGAAAGACAATTGGACTGGTCTCAGCCCAAACCTCCTTGCTCATACTCATACCCTTCCTTCTCAAGAGGTCTTGGATTTAAAGATTAGCAACAGTATTTTCCTTTCTGAAGGAGGCTGGAATGTGCATTATCTTGTGAACCATTTTATCCTTAATATGGTGAACAAAATTCTTGCCATTCCTCATCCAGATGATGAAGCCGAGGAGGATAGCATAGCTTGGACTAACTGGAACCCTGGGCATTCCATAGTTAAGCTGGCATACAATAACTTGTTAAATTCTAGCAATCCTTCCCCCATTGACTGTTGGGACCGTATTTGGAAGTGGAAAGGCAAGGAAAGAGTCAAAATGCTTATCTGGAAAATGCTTCATGATAGAATGTTAACAAGAGAGTCAATATCAAAGTGGAGTGGTAGTTCCAATAAGTGCCCTTTCTGCCCTGAAGTGATTGAAGATTGCCTTCATGTGTTTAGAGATTGTTGGAAGGCAAGAAAGTGCTGTCTGTTGCCCATGTTGCACCCTCTTCCACCGAGTTTCCTCACTGTGATTTCTTTTAGGGAGTGGATGATTCTGAATCTCACTTCAAAAAACAGCAACCTCAAGGATTGGAGAGACTCTTTCTTTACCACTTGCTACTTTTTGTGGTTATGGAGGAATAAGGAAATTCACGAAGAAGGTTTCCAGCATCCTGAGGATCCTTCAAAGGCTATTGCTGTAGAAATTGAGGAAAATAGGTTCTGTTTGACTAAGTTTAAAAAAACATTTTCAGGAACTTCTCACTCTCAACTTCCTACATCGTGGATTAGGCCTGCGGAGGACTTTCTGAAATTAAATGTGGATGGGGCTGTGCAAGGTAATCGGGCAGCTTGTGGTGGTCTCTTGAGGGATAGGAATGGATTATGGTGTGGCGGTTTCTCAGCCTTCATTGGCTCTTGCATTCCTCTGCATGCTGAACTTTGGGCTCTCCTTTATGAACTTGATTTCGCTTGGAAGCATGGCTGGAGGAAACTAGTGTTGGAAACTGATTCTTCTCAAGCGTTTTGCCTTCTTACCAATCATGGTAATGATACTCGAAAGCTGCCATTGGTAGCTAAAATTCTTTCTTTTTAATGAAAGAGTTGACTGTCTTATTGAATAAAATTCCTAGGAGTAGCAACACCTGTGCGGATTGGATTGCGAAGAAGGCTTTGGATGATTCCTTTGGGCTCAAATCAATCTCCTCCCCTCACAGCGATCTGTTAAATCTTCTTGCTGTTGATCTTTTGGATCCGGGTCTGAATAAGGTGGCTGCTAGGAGAATTACAAGATGATGCTTGTTCCTGGCTTTCTGCTAGTGTTTGATGTTTTGTTTTCTGCTGTTTCTTGTTCTGTTTTTTTCCTTCCTTCTTATTTGCTGTTCTTTTATTTTGTGGGGGCATCGCCCCTTTCTGTAACCAAAAAAAGAAAAAGAAAATAATATGCCGTTAAAGTGATCTCAAATAATGAACTTTATATGTCATGCATGTATTTCAATTCACTTGAGAGTGAATGTCATAAAGCTAAACTTCACAAAGCCCAATTCAATAAGATTTACATTACAGACCCTTAAGTAGGGTTTTATAATTTGCATGTTGAAGGAGAATTAAAATCTCATATTATAGAGATAAAAAATATGTGGGACCCATGTGTTAGAAAAAATTATATGTAGGACCCATGTTAGCACGAAAATCGAAGGATGTGTAAGAAAATTTTAATTCTCATATTAAATGAGAATTATAAAACCCATAGAAGTAAGTGGCAGCGCAATAGGAATGCTGAGTCAACATGTATTTTAAAAGAGTTTGTTATATAAGTTGTGCTAGAGAAAGATTAAATACGTGTGTGAAAGAAGCATAAGGTACCGTGGAGGTGTGCATGCAAAACTTAGCAATACTTGTATTTTCGGAAAAAAAGCAAAAGAAGAAAGTTCACTTTAATTATACATTATGAAATATATAAAACCATTAATGTAACCTCATCCAATAGCTTAAGCTTTTGTGTTGAATTGGTTTTTTATTTGATATCAGAGCCTTGTGTCCCGGGTTCGATCCTCGCCACCCACCACTTTCTTTCAAATGGAATTTCTTTGTTCGCACAGGTAGGTGGGCCTGTGCATTGTCCACCCTTCATATCTAATGGGCTCTTGTATGAGAGGGCATGTTGAAATATATAAAACCATTAATGTAGTCTCATCTAATAACTTAAGTTTTTGGCTTGAATTGATTCTTTAGATTACATATGTGAGGTTAGCTATATATATTATGCGAGCTATTTGACCATTTTTGGGCTTTATCAAGTGTATTTTCAGAGATGATCTTCAAGGGAAAGTGGCTGAGACTGAAAGTGTAAATTATCTCGAATCTAGTACTTGATTCTTGAAAGCTAAAACTGATTTAAGATATTAGGTGTGGTTGGGCTTATGCTATCCACCACATGATCTTTCCCATTTTTTGGTGTTTATTTTTCAAACGCCGTTTTGTTTTTCCATTTGGATGGTTTATATTTCTGTCTAGGTTTTGAATTTTGATGATACAAATTCTGCAAATGGCAGAGATATTTTCTGAGTTCATTGTCCCCATCCTTTAGTTTCACCTCAACTTCATCAAGCACTTTCAGGACCTATAGGGTTAGGTCGGTCTATAGGGTCTATAGCCTAGCCTATGTTAGATCCGCCTCAGCCCAATCTATTTAATAATTAGAGTGGGTCTAGGCTTATAAGAAAGTCTTTTAAATAAATAGCCGTAAGCCAACAACACAAAGCCCGGCCTACAACGCCGGTAGGCCGGCCTGTTTATTTAAAAATTATTTATTATATTTAAAATATATTCAAAAAGTGGAAGTGTATCAAGTAGGAGAAAGAGAAGAAGACTCATTAGAAGATTGTCAAAGCTACAAAAAAAAACTTTGTTGTCATGAATATTATTTAAAAATTTGTGTGTTCTTATTAAAAAATATTTGAGAATTTTTATAATTTGGATATTTGTTGATTGTTGTCATGAATATTATTTAAAATTTTGTGTGTTCTTGTTAAAAAATATTTGAGAATTTGTATAATTTGGATTTTGGTTGAATATTATTTTATAATGAATGAGATTTTTTTTTTATTTTAGTTTAATTTACAACTTCGTAGGTCTAAAAGGCCTCATAGACCATGGTAGGTTTTTTATTTTTTAATAATAGATCGGGCTTGGTTTACAAACTAAGTCTTTGATTGGCTGATAGGTCAGATAGACTCAATATATTTTTACGTAAGATTGGGCCACCAAAATCAAAGCCCCGACTCGGCCCATTTACGTCGCTCCCTGTAGCTATATGTTGAATTGCGAAATGGGTCAACCACCTTCCGCTGTGGTGGGATGACAGAAAATGATGACAAAGGAAAGAAGCTAAACGGAAATTGCTAATGAAATCAACATGGCTAAATAAAATAAGGGTTTATTTTGTCTGATTTTACTTTATATAATTTTATCTATTGTTCATCAAAATGATATTATTTTGGGATGAAAATTATGGTATTTTTGTAATTTTAATTTATTTCAGAATTATAATAGTCTTTATCACTCTAATTTTTTAATTTTTCAACCTAAAATGACCTCGTTTCGATAAACCTTAAATAAAGTTATCTAAAGTAACATCGAAAGCTTTTTTCTCATAAAATAAAAGCAAGAATGGAAAAACCTCACGCCATTGGAAAGAAGCCTACAGCAAATTTGTTGGTTATTACTCCTGAAGTAGCAAATGTATAATTAATGTAACGAATTTATGTTAAAGTGAGGAATGACAAAATAGCAGTGGTTTTCCTAGTTTCTCTCCTTCTCGCTACAGAAGAAATTATTCCTCTCTTGCAGACCCATTAAATATGTGGGACTCACTGCATTAAAGGAAAAAAAAATGGATGGGACGTTTTTATGAGTCTGTAACACGGGAGTAGTTTCTTTGGAAAAAATAACTACCATTCAATTATATGGCAACATGGTTTATTTTATCTCATTGATTGCTTGTTTTGGAGGATTACGTAAAGATTTATTGTTCTATAATTTCAAGTAAATAATAATAATTTTGAAAAAAAAAAAAAACAAAGCAGGGAATTTCCTTTATAATTTTGTATGTGTACACACACATTATTTAACATATTGGTCAGTATTACGTGTTTGCTAATTCTGTTTTTTAATAATAATAATATTAATCAGTGTCTTAAGTGATTTTTTTTTTCCGCTAAACATTAAGTGATTATATTTTATCCTTTTAAGATGTATTTAAGTTGTATATTTTTAATGTTTTTTAAATAATTAAATCAATAATTTTTTTTGGTACATAATCAAGTCAATAATTAACAAAGATGAATTTGAAATGATAAAAATTGCACGCTAAAGTATAGAATCCCCTTCTACTATAGTATAGATATAGATATATTTATTGAGATATGTTATTCTACCTATCATTTTTTTGTCTATTTTTATCTACCACCCTCCAATACCATTGGATCAGAATCTCAATAAAAGAGAGAAAAATAAATGTTGTTTCAGATTATGATCTAATAGTGTTTTAAAGTGGTAGGCAAAAGTAGGTAGAAAAAATGGTAGGTAAAATAATCATTCCTATATTTATTAGCATTTGTATTAACATTTCTTTAGAATTTAGAAATCACTCTATATAATAAGAGAAAAATAATTGTAATTTTAAATGACACAAAATTATGTTATTTTTAATGAAACTACGTCATTTTGGTAAGTTTTTTACATTCTCTCTCCTCCATTTTCTTTTTATTTCTAATTTTATAAATTAGAAAAAATGATAAAACACACCAAAATGAGTAATTTCATTAAAAATGATACAAAATTGTGTTATTTAAAATAACAAACACTAAACCCATATAACAAAGATGGATTGGGCCCAAAACTGCTCAAAATAACCATTGCTTCAAGAATCATAATGTAGTCTAGTGTGGCCCTCCAATCCATAACCCATAAAAGCAATGTTTGCAGATCCAGTCTCTTTAAAACCCACTGTATTGTAGTGTCCCTCATTCCTCTTTTTCTTCTCCTCCAAAAACCCTAACCGCTTCTCTTCTCACCTCTCACCGTTCAAATCAAATCAACCTTTTCCTTATCATCTCTTCCTTCTAAACGATTCATTGAATCTGGCTTGAACGTTCTTCCAGTTTTCTTCATGCTTTCTTTCTTTCTTTCAATCAACGACTCCCCAACAAAAAATGGTTGCCTTTGGCCGATTCACAACTCACAACTACAAGCAGCTCAAAAAGGTGCTAATGAAGGTATTATTATTACTTTGCATGTATAAAAGAGGTTTTACTTCGTTGGTTGAACCATTTTAAGTGTTTTTGCGTTGTTTTTGTGTTTTGTTTCAGCGACCAAGACACTGAACAGAGGCATTTCTGAGTTCGTTGTGATGGCACCCTACACTGAGCCTCTTGAGATTCTTCTTCATCTTCCTTTACTTTCTGCTGAGGATAAGGTAACTTCCCATACCATACCTTTATTTTTTCTTAAATCCTCATTAATATTTGTACTCTATGGTTCATTGTATCTGGACTCTTGTGTTTGTAGTGTTAAGTTTGTTATAACTGAATCTTAGAAGCTCAGTTTCAGTTCAGTCAGTTTCAGTCAGGTAGTTAGATTCTGTTCAGATCTATTGTAGAAGCTTCTAGAATATATGCTTATTTATTGTATCGTCTATGTAAGTCAGGTCTCTACTCAGATCTGTAATCAATGAGTTCAGATTCAGTTTTTCTCTGAATAATGCTTAGTTTTTCTTTAGCTTTCTCTCTGATTCTTTCTCTTATGACTCATGGTTGAGGACGGAGATTTTCTTATTTCAAGTATCAACTTTTCACTTCTTTTTTTAGCATCTATGGATTTTCTTTCTTTCCTTACTTTTTTTTTTCTTCAAAAGTTTTGGGTGATATGCATGTGATTGCCTTGCCATTGCTATTATTGTGAATTATTATTATTATTATTATTATTGCTTGCTTGCTGTGAAACAAGATTTTTTAGCATATCACATTGTCCTTGATTTTTTTTTTTATAACAATTAATTTGTCTTTGTTGGAACAGATAAAATCGAAATTGATAAAACACAGAAAATTAAAGAAACCTTCTAATTTGTATTGATAGAATAACAGATCACTGCTCTTTACAATGGAGAAAATTAAACAACGGCAAGAGACACTTGATCAGTTAGTTATGTCGGCAGTGTGTCACCTGATTATTATAAACCCATTTCTTATAATTTTTAGCAGTTGCTGAAAACAACACTTGCTTAATTTATATGCATGGGAGTTGAAAATTCTGTTTGTATTTTATTATTCAATTGCTTGCATTTCGCTATGCTTCTGTTGAGAGGCTTTTATAGTGAAGAGTACTCAATAATACATGAAGTGTTGAACACAAAGAAATCAATTGTTTTAATATGTTTGAGAGATAATGTGACATGGCTATTTCATTACTATCATCATTTTGTCGTATCTTTGCTTCACAGCCATTATTACTTGAATTAGTAAACTTGTTATACCTTATGTACACGGCCATTATTACTTGAATTAGTAAACTTGTTATATCTTATGTTTCGTTCCAATTGGTGTTGTAGTTTGATAAGAACTTTACACGCCCATAGTTCTTCAATTTTGATCACGACCTCTATTCTTTTAAACAATGTGCTCTTATTTACTCTTGTATACTCTTATACAGGTTCATTTGTATGAGAATCTCTTAAATGGGTGTGAGGTGGTTGAATCACAGTAAGACCATCACTTTCTAAGTTGCACAATTAAAATAATTTTGAAGGAATTCCCCTGCAATCAGAAAGGTATTTGCTGTTGCTTTTAGCTATAACTGCTTAAGCGTCTTTTAAATTTTTTTATAAACAGTGGTATCAATAACCAAAATTTCATTAAAGCCATCTAGCTTAAGGTCTTTGTAAATGGTTCTTCTCAAGCTTTCTTTGGCCTTCTTGTTGCTCTTTTAATCAGACTTTCTTTGGCTTCTCACTAGAGCCTTAATTGATCTATTTATTTGATGTAAATATAACATTAAATAAATAAAAATTTAATATATTTGAATCTAATATAAATAAGAAAGATTAATTTTAGTAGTAGCTAAATTAAACATAATATTTATTTGGGTGATGAGTGCAAAATGAGATATGATGAAGGGAATAATAAAAGAGGGTGACCATCCTTGTAACAGATTCCCTGAGAGACTAAAATGAAGGTAACCAACTAATAACAGTGAAATTCAAGAGATATATAGATGAATGATTTATTTTTCAAATATGTTCGATTACATTCCTTTTTGATCCCAATTAATTTGGGATAAAGGTGATGTTGATGTTGATGTTCGATTACATCCTGGTAAAAATGGTTATGTGCTCTACGCTAGGAAGAGATTAGTCTAGTCCAAATGAGTGAGGACATCCTTGGAAAAAAATCTTTTAAAAAAATTATGTAGAATGAGTAATGCATATTGAGTACCAATGTTTATTAATATTATTAGTTTCTTGGGTTACTCTTGTGTAAAAGATGTTCTCGACATTCATGAATTGAATACTTTTTTTAGGTACAGCCTCTGCAATCAAAATAACACAATTCAGTAACTTAGTAAAATATTGCTAAAAGAAAGTAGAAACATCAATTCATTGACCTTTTGTAGCAATTAATAACAATATTAAGATAACAATTATTTTGCATTGTAGAGAGAGTGAATAACTTACTGTCAACACTTAATTGATTAACAGCAGCCACAAAGCTTCGATGTAGCTCGTCCGTCCAAACAACCCGAGGTTTCTTTTGGGTTGATGGGTCCTCTTTGTTAAGACCTTTCTCAGGCTCTTCATAATCTTCATCCTGATATTCTTCCTGCTTCTTAATCTTCCTCCTCATTACATGCTGCCAAATGTTTTGGAGCTCTTCAATTCTAAATGATCAGTCTCTCAGAGACCAATCGCTTTCATCACCAACTTTCTGTCACTATCTCCAAACAACACTGAAGGTGTCAATACCATGGTACGGTACTTGTTCTCTTTCTTTTCTTCTCTTTTCTTTTCTATTTTTTCTGAAAATGTTGAGGATGTGACTTTTCGATGGTATGCTGATGTTTCTTTCGGTCTAAAATCCTAATTAAAAATGTTTTTTAATTTCTATGTTTTTTTGGCAATATTGACTATGTGGGTTTTCGATTGTGTTTTTCTGTTGGCCTAGACATATTATTGGTATAATAACAGATTCAGTTTTTTTTTACGTATATATATGTTTGTATATATATAAATTTGAATTTTTTAGTTTCTTTAGTTGGTGTTTCATGTAAAAAAAACTAACATAGAATATTTATTTCTTTAAGTTCGAGAAATATATATAATCCATTAATCCTGTATATCTATGTTTCTTTCTTTCTTTCATTTTTTTAGCAATATTTAGATGTGGGTTTTCGATTGGAATAATAACAGATGTTTTTTCTTTGGGTATTAGTTTTCTTATGCAAGAGGTGACAACTCTTATCTTATGCTGAGACAAAATAAAGTGGGCCATCATTTTTTTGAAGAAAAAAAAAAAGAAAAAAGTTAGGGCTCAAATTTCGATGTGGGGAGTGTAGGAGATAACACTCTCATCTAGCATAAGAAAACAATTCCCCTTTTTCTTTTATGTCTAGTTCTTTCTGTCAGTTTTTTTCAGTTGGCCTAAACATTTTTTTCTTATATTGACTATGTGGGTTTTCGATTGTGTTTTTCTGTTGGCCTAGACATATTATTGGTATAATAAGAGATTCAGTTTTTTTTACATATATATATATATATATATATATATATATATATATATATATAAATTTGAATTTTCTAGTTTTTTTAGTTGGTGTTTCTTTCTTTCTTTCATTTTTGTTTTAGTAATATCTAGATGTGGGTTTTCAATTGGAATAATAACAGATGTTTTTTCTTATATGTCTAGTTCTTTCTGTCAGCTTTTTTCAGTTTGATTTTTGATGTAAAAAAATCTTATATTTATTTCTTTAACTAAAATCTTTTTTCACTTGTATACTCCTCCTGTATATTATTGTGTGAAATTATTATCACTGAAGTTTAATCATTTTCCCGTCAAATAATCTTTTTTCACTTTTATTGATTTCTTTGTTACACGTGTATATATTTGTGTGAAATATCAATGAAGTTCAGTCATTTTCTCGTCAAATATCTTATTTGTTTACATTATGTCCTGTCAATGTTACTCTTAATCCATAATTTTTTTTTTTTTAACTTTTTATCTTTGATATTGTTTGTGAAACGTTGTGCTCAATTAAATCACTGGCTTAAAATGCAGGATGTTACTAGCTTCCTATGATTGGAAATCATTTAATGAACTTTTTATAGGTTTTGTATTATGCTTGTATTTGCAATATTTCATTTTGTTCATAAGGAATAAAATTTATTGTAATTATTTATTTTGCAGTAACCACGACTGTAAAGGCAATGACGGCTATAAGGTTGTTGAGAGAAAACAAGTTTGACGTGATCTCCACATGCCTGAAATGGATGGACTCGTGCTTGCTTGAGCTCGGTTCTATTTGTACATACCTATTATAATTTTTTTTCAAAATTTTGAGGTTTTGATTTTATGGTTTTCTTTCTGTATAATTTAAGAATATTTTCTCGGGGTATTATGTACTGGGGCTTCATTTAGTTGCTTGATGATCCTTTAACATTATTTAATTTTTTGTTTCAGTGTTATCAGGAGATTGCGATGGAAAGTTGGTGATGAAAGGAATTAGTATGGGAGCTTGTGATTATTTGGTGAAACAAGTTAGAAATGAAGAGCTTCAAAATATATGGCAGCATCTAACGAGGAAGAAGTTTAACGAGGAAGAAGGAAGATTATGAAGAGCCTAAGAAAGGTCATAACAAAGAGGACCTATCTACTCAAAAGAAGCCTCGGTTGTTTAGACGGTCGAGCTTCATTGGTGTTGTTTTGTGGCTGCTGTTGATAAATTAGGTGTTGACAATAAGTTATTCCCTCTTTCTCTACAATGCAAAGCAATTGTTATCTTAATTGTTATTAATTGCTACAACTGGTCAATCAATTGATGTTTCTGCTTTATTTTAGCAGTACTTATTAAATATTTGAGTAGAAACATAGTAGTTAATTGCGCGGAGCCGGGTTGTACGAGCATTGTGGTACCTCAGTTGCATGAAATGTCAATTTTGTCCTATTTAAATGTGTAACAGAAGAAGTTTAAGGATTTTTTAGTGTATGTGTAACTTTTTGTCATTACAAGATTTAGTATCCTGTCGATTATGCATAACAGTTTAGCTGGTCTAAAGTTTCTATTTTTCTCGTACATAATTAATCCTTCTATTTGAACCGAAAAAAAAAAAAAAAAGGAAAAAGATGACAAGGAAAACGTTTAAAGTTAGGAGTATCAATTTTCAATACTCAAATATGCCGCTAATTTTTTGTTTGTCTCGATCCTTATTTGCATTCATCAGTATTCAAGTTGGTGTGCACTGTTTAAAATAAATAATTATATAATTACATATTTGTCTCATTTATCCATTTTTACTTATGGGTCTTATATTGAAATCTTATATTGTAGAGATAAAAAGCATATGGGATCCATGTGTCAGAAAAAATTATATGTAAAACTCATGTCAGCACGAAAATCGAAGGGTGTGTAAGAAAATTGTAATTCTTATGTTAAATGAGAATTATAAAATCCTTTATTCATTAATTTGAAGTTATCTAAATTATTTTTATTTGAAAAGTAAAATAATTAGTTATTCGTATTGTGTTCTATCGTCCTGTATGGTAAATAAGTCATATTAATAGAGTTTTGATATAAATAGATATCTATGTCATGTTGGTGTTGAAGATATTTGTGTGAATTCAAACATGACCCACCAACTCAAATTTTTACCTTTATTAAAACACATCATTTCTTATACCCAAAAAAAAAAAAAAAAACACATCATATCGTCATTTCTAACTCACTTAGGATATGTATCTTAACGATTCTATTTTTTTTTTTCAATTTTTAATCTATAAAATAAAAATGATTAAAATTTATGCTTAATAAATTTGACTTTTTTTTTTCTATTCGAGAAAATAAACCAATAAATCAAGAACAGAAATTGTAAAAAAAAATAAAATAACTTTTTATTTATTTATTTATTCTTGTGCACATTATTTATTAAATACATATATTGTATAATGTATTATCAGAATTTAAAAATTAGAAAAAAAATTATTAAACATGCACATCTTAGAATATGTGTATTATCAAATATATATTTTTATCTAAAAATTCTTCATAAAAAAAAGAAATCATTTATCTATAGATATTGATAAATGAGTTCCATTAGAAGATTCGAAACCTTTCATGGTGCTACGAAACGTAGAGATATTTCAAAACTCGCTAATTCTAAGCATATTGGTCTTTTCAGATCAGAGTTGTTATTATGTACCTCAATTAATTCCCCCACATACTATTTTTCAATTCCTTTTATATTCTATTTAAAGTCTCTCAAGTTCTCTTTTTTTTTTCTCACTTTTTTTTTACAAATTGAAAATGAAAAAAGAAGATTCGTTAAAAAATGGGTCATCTCACGCGCACAAATATATTCTCTCTGCCAGGGCAAACAAGATGAATTCCTCCAACGATACTCATGGTGGACCGTCGAAATATTCTCTGCATCCACCGGATAATTTAGAAAACTCACGCAAAAGTATCAAAAGATCTACACACGGGGAAGAATTCTCCTCGATCTCCCCAAATAGAGGAGCAGATTTGGGCAAATGTATGGACCACTCAGCTCTTGGAAAACAAAGGACCTTCGCTAATGCACTTAGATCGGAAGATACTCCAATGGGGGACGATAGTTCTTGGCAAGAAGATAACGTGATGGAGTCAAACGAGCCTCTAGATCCTGATAAGGGTGACATCTCTAAATGGGGATTCAGACCATTTATGAAGCAGATGGTTCCGTCAGAATAAGATGTTCCAAAGAAGCAAAACAGAGGATGAGAAGTCCTTGGAGGAATGCTATCATAGTTAAGCTCCTAGGGAAAAAGGTGGGTGTTCTGTATATGAAGAGCAAACTTGGGAATCTGTTGGCCAAGTCAGGCTCCATTGTAGTAAAAGATGTGGGTAACAATTTCTTCTCGATAAAATTTTCAAATCTGGAGGACCTCAATCTGGCATTAACAGGAGGCCCTTAGGTAATGATGGGTCACTTCCTCGCTATAAGGAAATGGGAGTCATGCTTCACCCTCAAAAAGCCAATATCCACAGAGTCACCGCCTGGATTCGATTACCAGGTATTCCCCAAGAGTTCCGTGAAATGCCTTTTCTGAAACATCTAGGAAACATAGTTGGGAAAGTCCTAAAGGTTGATAAAACTACCTCTATTGGTGATAGAGGCAAGTTTGCTAGGTCTGCATAGACCTCGATCTCTCCAAACCATTGAGAGGAGAGTATATCCTAGAAGATGAAGTCCTCAAAGTTGAATATGAGGGTCTCTACATGATATGTCTCCAGTGTGGTAAATATAGCCACAACGCTGAAAAATGCCCTGACTATGCAAAACCAGTGGAGAATAATAACATACAAGAGGTCAACATAGCAGAAGTTGACAAACCTGCAGCAAGTCAGGGAGTAGGCCCATGGATGGTCGATATGAGCAAAAAGAATCCAAAAAACCTTCCTCCCAAAAAGACAGCTCGCACAACTAGTTGGTCCTTCGGAGAAGACTTATCCAACAAGAACAACACTCCAAAGCTTAAGAAAGAGGGGGCTGAGAAATCTAAAGGGCCCACTCACCCAAAAGCTACTAACAAAACAACGAATCAAGAACCAAGAAAGAACCTTCAGAAGGAGAACAAGGTGCTTGACAACCATGTAACACCCCGATAGTCTCTAAGGGAGATTCATCCTCTAATTTCAGAAAGTTTTATGCTAAAACCAAGTACAAACCCAAGATGGTTGTAAATGAAAAAGAATTTGTCTTCACTTCAGACTCATCTCCAGCAAGGATAACCTCCAAACTTAAGGAGCTACCTGTACCTAGCCCTAAGAGTCCCCAGCACAATCAGAAATCCCAGAAGAACTCCCACCATGTCCCTGAGTCTCAGGCTACTCGTGATTCTCAACCAATCATGACTGAGAGTGTAAAGCTCTCCAAAATTTCCTTTTTTGATACAAAAGATATAACTAAAGTGACATCTTCGTGTGAGTTGTGTGTTGTTGATGTCAGGCCTGCTGATAAGGATATCACCAAGACAAGCTCTCCTGAACCCAACAGGAAACCTGAACCTCCTGATATTGTGGTAGAAGAAGGCATGGAGATGGAGCAAACTAACAATGAGGGAGGTGCAGACCTCAAGATATAGAGTAATCAAGAACTCTGCAATCCTGGATCAAATTTAGTTATCCAATGAACTGCCTAGTTTGGAGTTGTAGGGGTGTTGCAAAGAAACCCTATAAGGTCACCCTCTATAATTTCATCAGAAAGTTCAAGTTTGGGATGGTTGCTATTTTAGAACCTAGGATCAGTGGAGCAAAGGCTCTGAAGAAGGTTAGACAACTTGGTTTCAAGCACTCTGTGATTGAAAAGGCAGTTGGCTATTCAGGAGGCATCCAGATTATGTGGAAAAGGGGCTTTTTTCAATAACTCTTATTGAAAAATCTAACCAATTTATCTGTGTGAACTGTATGACCAACTTAGGGATTTCTTTTCTTCTTAATGTGGTTTATGCAAATCCCAGTGATGAGATCCGTTAAGTTTTGTGGTTGGATCTTGGCAGAATCAATAAGAATGTCATGGGGCCATGGGCTTTGATGGGAGATTTCAATGAAATAGCTTCTGTCAGAGAGAAAAAAGGACGTTCCCTAGTCAACCTTGCTAGAATTCAAAAGTTTGCATCCTCGTTGAATGATAGCAGTGTTATGGACTTAGGCTGCAGAGGCTCTAATTTTACCTGGAGGGGGCCAAAATGGCTGCACCTTGAGAGGGTCTTCAAGAGATTGGATCGAGTTTGTGTAAAAATTGACTGGAGAACTTGCTTTGAGGAGGCCTCTCTCAGATCCCTACCTCGTCTGAACTCGGATCACAATCCCCTCCTCCTATCCCTCTTCCCTTCAGATCAAGCCTGGAAGGAGAGACCTTTTAGATTTGTGGCTGCTTGGCAAGAATATAACTCCTTTATTCCTTTCCTCAAATATGCCTAGAATCCAAATAACAACATCAACCAATGCTTGTATAATCTGGTTGAATCCCTCAAGGCTTGGAATAAAATATTTTTTTCACTGCATTCAAGTTAGGAAAGAGTTTCTTCTTGAGAAGATTCAAGAAGCTCAAAACTTGTCTATCAACCAACAGAGGAATTAACTGACAGACTTGGACAAAGCTCTTTAGAAATAACTTAATCGTGTGCTTGAGCAAGAAGAAGCTCTATGTTCTAGAAGGCTAGATGTAAGTGGATTGCGAAATGGTGACCATAATACCAGGTTTTACCACACTACAACTGTTACTAGGAGAGCCAGAAACAAGATACTTGAGTTGAGAAATGATGATGGGCACTTTGTTAGGGAGGAAGCTAATCTTATCAAACTCATCCTTTCTTTTTTCTCTGACCTTTTCCTTTAAAACCAAACCTCCAGACCCTGGATCACTACGAAAACTAGTTGGCCAACAATTGACAAGTCTGATCTTGACCTTCTCCAAGAGCCAATATCGAATTTGAAGATTAAGGGAGTTTTTTTCTCGATGGCTGCCCTCAAAGATCCTGGGCCATATGGGTATCCAGCTTTTTTCTTCCAAAAGAATTGGTTTCTAGTTAGGAATTAGGTGTTAGTATATGGGTGTCCTAGAGACAATCATTTGATTAAATAAAGGACACTAGATGTAGAACTTTTTGTCGCAAATGAATAAAAGCATTCTTTATCCAGTTTCATATCATGTATCGATATTATTGTTAATATTTTATGAACAAACTGGATAAACACATTGGAATAGAACAGGTATCTCTTGAGTATCTGTGATGAGATCACGATCATGAGGATTCAAGGATACCGCACGTTTATTCCTAATTTTATGTTCCTAGTCTAGAGACATTGAGAATGGGGATCAGTGATCTCGGGTAAGACTAGCACGACTTATCTACTTGTATATGTATACAAGGTAAAGACCTCATGTGCTACAGATATGGAGATGTCTTAGCTAAAGTCGTTGGTGGACCTATAAGAGTATAGCTCGCACTGAACAGGCCCACAAAGATACTCTATGAGGAAATCTCGCAGATAGTATCATTATAGTAGTCTCTTTATATTTGGGTATGTCTTTCCTTAGACCAAAAGTTATTACCTGGACTGTGATCTAGAAGACATGCTTTGATTGTATACCTCGTCTGCCTGAAACATGGAGACTCATAGGTATACTGTTGGGCTTGTCCTGAAAGAGCACAGGGTTAGGGTAATAAGCTGAAGCAATTCGTCAAATCTCTGTGATAGATTAGGTTATCTGTCACACACTAACACCTTATAGTCATGATGATCTAGCTTTAAAGATATTGGCCCTAATAATGGTTGTTAGCCTAAGAAGCTGTTTGGAAGCCCACCTAAAGGGAAGAGGGCGCATGGATCATGTAATGAGCTTGGATGGTCCAAGACATTACTAATTAATTTAAGGGATAGGATATTGTGACACCCAAGTTATGTTACACCCATATGACACCCAGTCAATCTCACCGTTAGATCGCTTATGTTGATCCAACGGTTATATTTATTTTCATCTTTGTATGGTATGATTTCCCAAATTTAATATTTTATATTTGTTTCTACCTTTGTATGGTTATGATTTCCCATATTTAATGCTTTCACTTTAAATTTGGAAAATCATAACCATACAAAGGTAGAAATAAATATAACCGTTGGATCAACATAAGCGATCTAACGGTGAGATTGACTGGGAGTCACATGGGTGTAACATGACTTGGGTGTCACAATATCCTATCCCTTAATTTAATTAGTTAAATTAATTATCAAACATTTTAATTTGGAATTTGGAATTTGAACTTTGAATTTTGAATTTGAAATTTGAAATTTGAAATTTGAAATTTGAAATTTGAAATTTGATTTTGAAATTTGAATTTGAAATTTGAATTATGAATTTGAATTTTGAATTTAAATGTTTGAACGTTTGAATTCAAGTGTTTGAATTCGAATTTGAATTGGCTATGAAAAGTTGTTTCATAACAAAAAGGTTAAGATGAGATCTTATTGGAACAAATCCCCTGGTTTGATCTCATCCAAAAGGGATATGGTGTGCCACTTTGGTTGGTGATGAGTGTCATCCTGTCAACTAAATGTGCTCTAATTCAGATTTGGTTGGTTGAGTGAATCAATGAGTGAGTTGGTTCAAATTTGAATGCAACTACTCAAACGTATCTGGACTCATTATGGGATTGAATGGGGCGCACAATAAGAGTGGTCATGTGATGACCATAAGGTCAGAATCTTAATAAGATAAGACCCTAATCTCATAAGGATTCAAAAGGAAGGTTGTTGGCAATTTTGAATTGCAACAACTCCTTTATTTCCTCCAAGTGTACGCACACCTAGAGGGATTTTTAAAGTTTTGAAATCCTCTCATTCTCTCTATACACTCTCTTATGCGCACAAGGGGAGGATTCCTCCTTAGGGTTTTTAAAAGCAATGCTTTGTTGCCTCAGAGCTAGTTCGGTTAATGACATAATCATCCTATTACACATATTTGGTTGCCGTATATATTTCCTTTCGTCTCGGTTACCTTCCCATTAAACCTAGGGTAAGGAAACATATCAACCCTTGCGGTTTAGGGTAAGCTTTATTCGAAATAGGGAGTCTTCGAATTACTGACTCTAAAGGCAGATCATCTCATGATCTCTTTTACTATGCATAGATTCCTGAGTCCCTGTAAATGTCATCCTGATTTCTCCGGTTTACAGATAACCTAATCTCTCACAGAGATTTGACGAATTCCTTGAGCGTATCACCCTAGCACTGTGCTCTTTCAGGACAAGCCCAAAAATATACCTATGAGTCTCCATGTTTCAGGCAGACGAGGTATACAATCAATGCATGCCTTCTAGAACACAGTCTAGGTGATAACTTCTGGTCTAAGGAAAGACATACCCAAATATAAAGAGACTACTCTAATGATACTATCTGTGAGATTTCCTCATAGAGTCTCTTTGTGGGTCTGTTCAGTGCGAGCTATACCCTTATAGGTCCTCCCACGACTTTAGCTAAGACATCTCCATATCTGTAGTACATGAGGTATTTACCTTGTATCCACATACAAGTAGATAAGTCGTGATAGTCTTACCCGAGATCACTGATCCCCATTCTCAATGTCTCTAGACTAGGAACATAAAATTATGAATAAACTTGCAGTATCCTTGAATCCTTATAATCGTGATCTCATCACAGATACTCAAGAGATGCCTATTTTATTCCAAGGGTTTATCCAGAGCGACGACTAGCACCACTCCCCTCCTGCTGAGGAGTGACAGATGGCGTACGGGTAGGAGTCTCCGTAGCCGTATGTGGAGGAGAATCATCCCTCCTGTGTCTCACTCTATCAGCCCTCATCTCTGTCATAAAGGCATTCATCATGTCCCGATTATTTTTCATCAGGTTTTCTGTCATGGTTCTATGTGCAGCAGTCTCTTCCTGCAGAGCGTTCAGAACTGCAGTAATAGGATCTGGTGCTACTAGATGGCCTGTACCTCTAGCTCCACGGCGACCTCGTTCCCTACTCATGTTATCTGTACATGTAACACAAAGGAATGAGCTGATCTGACCCACACTGAGGAATCACATATACATTAATCATAGATAGCTATGCAACACAAAGTACAGTTATACATTATCAGAGTTCCCTAACAAAACTGCTCTGATACCATAAAATGTAATAGCCCGTTGTACACCGGTGTTGTTAACATTAATTATGATATTAAGCGCAGTTACAATCACGACAATGGAAGACCAAATGACTCCATGAACATCACTTTTCTTCAAAAATTCAAATCTGAATTTGGCCCAGATCTCCCCAAAGAGATGGTTTCAAGGCCTAAGAGTGCTACCAATGGCTTTAGGAGGTGTTTTCCATCAAGATTCAAGACAAAAATCGATGGATTCAGTGGAGAAATGACCAAGTTGTGATGAAATGAAATTTTGCAACAAGGATGGTGTTTTTGGGATGAAGGCCGCGAGTTTGAAAGGTTGGGAGGAGGATGAGATGATGAATAGTGAGAGGATGGTGTGACTTAAGTGAAATTTGAGTGCGGTGAGTCCCACCGCCACCTCACGCGATTTCAAATTCATTTGAATTTCCCTCTGATTCCACTAAACGTCCAAAAATTCACAACCTATTTAGAAACTCTAATTTTTAACATTAACCATTCTCCTTTAATTATACTTGATCAGATGAATCCTGAGTTTTCCGGTCGTTCGGAGAAAACACTATTTTAAGCTGTTGCGCGCGCCGTTGGCACGCTTCCCCAAACTAACTTAATTCTATCAAATTTTATCAGAAATCATATTTCATAGTTTTATAAACCATTTATAACTCATATTTGACATCTAGAGCTCAAAACTCCCTCGGCTCGTTTTACGGTGCAATCGTAATGCGATATTTTTACCCGGTAAAAACACTATCACCGATTTTTCTGAAACTTGCCTAACCACTCAATTTTTCGTTCTGAATCCATTTCCAGGGTTATTTTTTACCATCTGAGACCTTCTACTCAATTTTTATCTTCCTATGGTTGCGTGTTGGCTAATTATCGTTTTACCATTTCTTTGTATTTTGGCCTAATCTTCAGGATTTTCACTAATTCTTCACTTAATTACTCATTTAACATTTTAATACTTAATTTAGAATTGCGAGGTGTTTATATGGTGAAATGAAATTTTTAAGTGAAAATGGCAAAAGGGAGGGGGTTCCACGATTTTTAGAGAGAGGGAGGAGGGTGTGGGAGATGATGAATAGTGCTTGAGCACATGTGGCTTAAGTGATTTTAAGTGGGGTGGGTCCCAACGCCACCTCACACGATTGTCCTTTAATTACCCTTGATCAGATGTATCTGGAGTTTTTCGGTCGTTTGGAGAAAATGTTGTTTTAAGCTGTTGCGCGCGCCGTTGGTACGCTTCCCCAAACTTACTAATTCTCATCAAATTTTATCAGAAATCATATTTCCTAGTTCTATAGACTATTTATAACTTATATTCAAAACCTAGAGCTCAAAACTCAATCGGCATGTTTTACGGTGCAATCGTACCGCAATATTTTTACCCGGTAAAAACACTATTCACTGAATTTTCTGAAACTTGGCTATCCACTCAATTTTTCGTTCTGAATCCATTTCCAGAGTTATTTTTATCATCTGAGACCTTCTAATCAATTTCATTCCTAGGGTTGTGTGCATGCCTAATTTACCATTTTCCCCTTTCTTTGTATTTTGACCTTATACTCAGAATTTTCACTAAATCTTCTCTTTAATTCTCATTTAATATTTTAATATTTAAACTTAGAAATGTGAGGTGTTATATTCACCCCACCTTTTAGAATTTTATCCACAAAATTAACTCATACTTGTCCGCTAACTCTGGACACATCCGGAGAATCTCATCCTTCCGTTCCCAAGTAGCCTCCTCAGGTGTGTATCCTTACCATTTCACTTTTATTACAGGCATAACCTCTTTTCTGTAGTATCTATCGTTCCCCAATCATTCACAACACTCGTCTATTATGGTGCTATGAATTTTTAATTCACAATACTTTAAACTTTCTCTGGTTCACGGTTGCACTTTCGCTAATTTGTAGGTAATAATATAACCCTATTACAGATTTGTCTGTATCACTTCACCTCATTCTCATCTCTATCTATCTTTCTGACCCAAGGTCGTTACCTAAAAGCCTCTAACCGTTATCATAATAGGCTATAATCGTTCTCATGTATATTCACTGATTATTCCTGGAATATCTCCAACTTACACTTTCTTTAATATTTAACTCTTTTTGCTGTCTTTACTGTCTCAACAATACCCCAACATCCCAGCCTTTTCCATTAATTTCACTAATCTTATCATTCCGTTGTTTCCTTAGCTTGCACTCAAGCACATACCTTCTAGTTTCAATGGCATTCTACATCACCCAATAATCCCAACTCACATTACATTCCATTTTTACATACTTTACTTTACTTTGTCCCGTGTCTCCATATCTTCTTAGATAATCACCACTATATTTTTCTATTTGGGATCCGAAGCTAACAATCTTTACAACAACTCATACTCCCTGTCAGTTATTTCAAGGTCCTCACCCACAATTCCATTCATGAATCTTTCCATCTACAACATCATATTTATAATTTACACTCCCAGTTAATCTATTTATCACTTAACAATCTAAACTCTATCAATTTAGCCCTCTCAGAGCCTAAACTCAACATCCATCAATGCCTTCCGTATCAAAGGCCTCATCCCTAATATTTTCACAAACTAACCATTTCTAACTTTTCACTCAATGCCAATGTTGTAATTTAAGCATACGTTCTACTTATTGGTACCTCAATTTCGTAATCATCGACATTTAATCATGGATGTCCAACTCAAAACACTATATCATAATCCTCCCATAAAAGTCTCCTCACATTGGTAATTTCCAAACATAATTGTTCTATCATCTGGAGCTACTTTCATCCTTACACAAATTTCTAACATTTTATCAATACAGTGTATCTCCAAAGGATATATCTCTCACACCTAGCATGTAACACCTCGTGTATACCCAGTTTGTTAACATGTCATCATATTAATCCACGCTTAATTAAAAATGCGGAATATCTTTTTCTTTTCAATTATGACGTCATTATACTTAACCAAATTGATTACTTAATCCATTTTCATAAAACATTGCCTGTATGATATTGCAAGAGACAGCTAACTGGAATACCTCATAATAGAAATAACAGTGAGTATCTAAAATCACGGAACTACAACAGGTAGTCCGGACATAATCCTGATACATTATTACAAACTCGAATCTCAAACAAGACATAGTCAAATCAATGTGGCATGGACAATCCTCATGCTCACCAAATAAGGCCACAAAGCCCGCAAAGTCTCAACAGCAATAACATAATCATAGCTAACAACAAAATAGCAACAGACATAATCCAGCATCCAACAAATCAGCATAACAACATATAAATCAGCTAAGCTCTGGCCTCCTGCCGCTGGAGGTCTCAACCCCCGCATAACCCGAACCTAAAAATGTGCCCTAAACTTGGGGTGAGATCTCTAAAATGAAATCTCAGTAAGACAAGGGGTCCTCAAGGACTCTTCCGCCCCAAGCTCATTTACATGTATAATATAAGTTCAAAACAGTAATTGCAATGCATGTTCATGTTAAGCATATAAATCATGACAGTATAATCTCTTGCTCGACGAGCTAAACATTTAACTCAGTAATAATGTGATGTATGTAAATGCGATTCGACTGGCCAGGGAACAGGATAGGGATTATGCATGTCTGCGACCCATCTAACATAAGAGTCGTAGTCTTATGCCTTACACACCAGAGTCGATGTCTGATTGTATAAGTCACGACATCATATTCACACATCCCAGGCATATATCATGCATATAACATTTTCATAAAAGCATCCCATGCATATAAACCACCCTTCCATGGAGGTAGGTGGAATAAACAACAGACTAATCCGAGGACACGAAAGCTTACCTTGCAAGCTCACAATCCTATGCCAAGAGTCCACACAATCTCAAAGCCCAAACACAACAGTATCACAATCTGTTATGGACCAATAGCATATCAATACTCCAACTCTACAAACATAAACATAAAGACTACGTTTTCCTTTTACGCTTTATGTCTTAAGGCTTCACACAAAGCCACAAGCCCTTAACCACTTGATTCTGACTTAGTTAGGTATTTACAGAAATTCAACTCCATCCACATAGGGTCCACAAACCCATAACTCAATCTGTATGAACAGTACCTCATTGTTCCTCGAAAACCCAGAATATCCAGATATATGTCGGGGCCATATCCGGATATTAATATCCAGATATCATATCCGGATATGCATATCCGGATATCATATCTGGATATCAATATCCGGATATTTCGCGACAGAACCCAGATTCTGCATTGCGCAAAAATCCAAACCAAAAATCCAAACCAAAAATCCAACTTTTACCGATTACAGAGGCTTAAACATGCATTCTACGTGTGTTAAGCATTACCCAATGTTAGGTTATCATCTTATCTTGTTACATGCATTAAGGTTCCATTTTTAAGCACTTAAACTCATGATCAAAGTTTGTAAGGCTTACCAAGGCTCAAAACTCAGCAAGAATGGCTCATGGAGCTCTCCAAACAGCTCAACAAACTCAGAGTTGCAAGGCACACGAAAATGGTAAACCAAAGGTTGGTTCTTTGCACAAAAGACGACACTTTGAAGATCAAAATGCCATCACAAGGTTCCACACCACTCAACCAAGAACTCATCCCTTAGACTTCACTCAAAAAAAGATGAACAACTCAGAAAGCTGACCTCTACCTAGCCACACACTCCACTAAGTGTTTACAAGGATTTGCTAGAAAAGAAATCAAGGAAAAATGACAACTTGGTGGTTTTTCTCCAAGGTAAGAAGGCAAGAAAAATAGGAGGCAACTCCAACTTCACGTAGATGGCAAAGGAAATGACCTAAGATCATGTGCCATGACCCATTTATAGTCCACTTAACAATAATCGCACAGTATAATCGTTAATTGCTACGCTTAGCATTTTAATCCCAAACTTAGGATTCTTAACCTACTCATTTTTTTAATATTTATAATATTTTTATTTTATTTTTTAGAGCACCTTTTCGGTACACGCTTTTCCATAGCCAGTATCAGTTCTGGCACCAATTCTTATTATTTTGACTTGAAACTCATTTTACTAGTCCTACATAATATTATAGTAATTATCATGTACTTATTATGATTTTCCGGATACTTCACCGGCACACATTTATACTGGGTAGCAGAACCGGTATCTGCACTTTTCATCCGAAAAGTGACTTTCAGCATTATTACTCACTTACTATGATTATTAAAGCCTCACAATAATTATTACGGTCAAATATGGAATTATTTCCTAATTCTCATATTTAATTAATTAGTTTCCTTAATTAACGGTGCGGGTTCTTACATAGCATGTATCACATACCGTACTCCAAATCACTCCATCGAGTTATCAACCTTTCTTTAATCATCATAATTTAAGTTACTGATCCTTTTAAACATTTTCACCTAATTCCATCATAACTAACTTCTCATGAAAGGCCATCAGGCCACCTTCTTAATTGCACATTTCTTTCTCATTAGTCCTTTCTAATATAACATTCACTCAATTCATCAATATTAAAAAGTTGCTATTCTTTACCATAGGGCAAGAATCCCCAATAAACTTCACACTTTCCTTAGAACCCATAATTCATGTCACCACACTTGATGTACACATACACACATCCCCTAGTGCTCAGAACTCATACCGCAAAATACCTTCTCATGAAGTCTCATATATTATATTCCATTTGATATATTATTGTTCACTTAAAGTTACCCGATATCACATCTTGCGTTCTTTACATGACACAATCCTCCCAATACAGCGGGTACAAACACCCCCAGGTTAAACCCCTCGAGCTCTTGCTATCCTAAGGGTCCCAGATGTAAATGACCCACCAATCAGAGAATCTATCCTTATGATTCATGCAGTAATGGTAACCTACCACCTGCTGCCTGATATGCTCCCAGCATATATACTTTTATAGATCAAAAACAGCAGGAAATCAGATCTAAAACTGTATATAAAAGTGTATATGATTGAATAAAATTGTCAGACACTCTCTCACTCAAATTCTTCATGTTTACAGGAGGAAAATAACAAATAAAGGAGTAAGGAGAAGAATCAGACAGAAGCCCCACGCTCCAAGCGTAGGAATCCACGCTTGAAGCGTGGGAGGAGACTTCAGAACAGTGAGTCCACGCTGCAAGCGTGGAACTCCACGCTTGGAGCGTGGAAAAAGCAAAAATGGCAGAAACTCCACGCTTGGAGCGTGGATCCTGCGCTCCAAGCGTGGGATTGAGAGAGACAGCTGTCAGTTGCGAGAAAAGGAGGATTTTTAGGTTATAAAAAGGGCATAAGGCAACCCTAGGAGACACATCTGATATTCTGCACAACTGAGGTCATTCGGAGGCGGAAGTTCTGAGAGAGATCTCTTCTTCTACCTTTCTGTAGTTCTTTTAGTTTTTGTTTTTCAATTGAACTTTGGATTCTAGCCATGATAATGGTTGGCTAGAACCTCTTTGCTGTAGTTAGGGTCACGAACCCTTGTGAACCCCTGATACAATGGATTGAGTTTTTATGAATATATTTATCTTTTGAATTTCGTTCTATTCTGTTCGTATTGTTATTGTTATTATTAGATCCGATCAATCTAGTAAGTAATAATAAATCTGAGGATTAGGGCCAACAAGAGGGATCTGAGGTCTTTAATCCGGAAAGGGGATAGAACGACGGTATGAACATGATCTAGACATAGACATGATTCATATTGTAGATGTTTCAATTATCGATCGTTATGCTTGATCTCATATAGGGCACCTCAAGGAATTAGGGTTCTATATGAGATTAAAGGGTTAATTCCTCAAGGGATTGAGAATTAACTATTGATACTTTTATCTGATAATTATCTAAGTTCACGATTTATATATTAATACTTAACTTAATCCAGAGTAAAAGGTGGGGATCATTGGTGAGTGCTCCCTACTACAGCGCTTTTCTCATATATTTAAACCCTTATTTCAAATTCTTATTCAAAAAGAACCAAAAACAAGTCTTTTAAATTTACAAATCAAATTTTCACACAATCCTGACATTCGTGTCAAAACCCTTTTGAAATATTTAATCTTAAAAGAAAGAGTTTTAATTGATTTAAACACACTCTCTGTGGATACGAACTGTGATTTATCACTGTATTACTTGCGCGATTCGGTACACTTGCCGATTCACGTCAAGTTTTTGGCGCCGTTGCCGGGGAGTGTTTTTCTTAAATCAATTAATCTTGATTTTAAAGATTAAATTTTTGTTATTTTATTTTATTTTATTTTTGTTTTGAATCTGTGCTACTAATCTTTTCTCTGAAGTTGTATGCAAAGCAGTGCTTTTCTAAGGAGAAGCGAACGAATTGCTCAAAAAGAGAAGGAAAGAAAAAGGGCACAGACAACTCCCATTCCAGTAGCTGAAACCCTAGAGATGGCTGCTCCTAATCAGAATGCTGATCCTAGGATGAACACCATCCTCACGCCTGTCTTCAACAGGCCCAATGCTGGAATTGTTCCACCAGAACTTGGGAACAATCAATGGGAACTCAAGTCCAACATCATTCAGTTGGCCGAGAGAGAAAAGTATGGAGGAGAGGACAATGAAGATCCTCACAGATTCATTGACAGATTTTTACGAATCTGTGACTCTACAAAGCCTCCACATGTTTCTGATGATGCAATCCGATTAAGACTTTTTCCTTTTTCTGTTAAGGGAAAAGCTCTTGATTGGATGGAAAGACAACCTGCAGATAGCATCATTTCTTGGGATAATTTATCTGAAAAATTCTTTGCAGAGTTCTTCCCCATGGAGAAATACAACAACATGGTGAATGATATCACCTCCTTCAAACAACAATTTGGAGAGACCATCTGCGCTTCTTGGAATAGATTCAAGGCCCTCATGAGAAAGGTTCCTCATTATAACCTATCTCAAGGGGACCAAGTGAGAATCTTCTTCAATGGTTGTCTACCAGAAACAAAATTGGTGATTAATACTGCAGCAGGCGGTTCTTTGGGTGACAAACTGGCTTCTGAGTCATATCATCTTATTGACAAGTTAGCTAAGAACGAGAATGAAACATCTATAAGGACCGGAAAAAGGGAAGCAGTGCCACTCAATGATAATAGTGCAATGCTGGCGGAACAGAAGTTGTTGTCCCAACAAATGTCCAATCTGCATGCGAAGTTTGAAAGGATGCAACTTTCCAAAGTTCAAGCAAGTGCAGTTATCCTTGATTGTGAGTATTGTCATGAAGATCATGATACCAATACTTGTCCTACATTGATGTCCTCAGATTCTACTCAGCAATTACAGGTAAATGGTATTTGGTATGATCAGCGCCCTAATCAAAATTTCTCAAGAAATCAAAATAATGCTGCTGGTGGTAATAATTACCAGAGGAAAAATTATCAAGGTACTGGTTTAGATATGACATCAGACAATTATCTAAAACCACCACCTATTCCAAAAAAAGAGCCTTCTGACCTGGAGCGTTTAGTCGGATCATTAGCACAAAGTACTAACACTTTTATGGAGGAAAGTAAGGCTAATCAAAGAAGTACCAACGCTTTCATGGAGGAAAGTAAGGCTAATCAAAGAAGTACCAATGCTTTCATTGAGGAGAGCAGAGCTGATTCCAGAAATACAAAAGCTTCAATCAAGAACCTGGAATATCAGATTGGTCAACTAGCCCAACAATTATCTGATAGAGCTCCAGGTACCTTTCCTGGTAACACTACCACTAACCCCAAGGAAGATTGTTTGGTAGTTACAACTAGAAGTGGGAAAGTGGTATCATCACCACCAAAACCTATTGAGAAGGAAAAGAAGATTGAACAAGAGGAGAAACCTGAAAAAGAAAAAGAAGAATCTCCTGAGGTATTGAAACCAACTGATGATGAGAAGGAGACAGCTACTCTTCCAAAAGAAAAATTTGAACTCAGTGAAGAGTATCTGCTGAAAATGGCACCTTATCCTGGAAGGTTGAAGCCAGAATTAAAAGCCAAGAGTTATGACAGATTTCTTGATCTTTTCAAGAAATTACATGTGAACATTCCGTTCGCTGAAGCATTGGCTAATATGCCAAACTACGCCAAATTCATGAAAGACCTCCTTTCCAGGAAGCAAAAGCTACAGGAATGCCAAACAGTTGCACTTAATGAGAAGTGCAGTGCTATTATTACTAGGAAGTTTCCTCCCAAACTTCGTGATCCTGGAAGCTTTAATATTGAAATTGAAATAGGAGACACAAAGATTGGCAAAGCTTTGTGTGATTTAGGGGCAAGTATTAATCTGATGCCCTTATCTGTTTGTAAAGCCTTAGGGATCACTGAATTGAAGCCTACTATGGTTTCTCTTCAGCTGGCTGATAGATCCTTGAGGAAACCAAGTGGAATAGTCGAAGATGTTCTGGTAAAAATTGACAAGTTCATCTTTCCGGCTGATTTCATTGTGCTTGATATGGAGGTTGAGAATGAAATGCCTCTCATATTGGGTAGACCTTTCCTGGCCACAGCCCGTGCAATGATTGATGTAGAACAGGGAAAGCTGGTGCTAAGGATGAATGAAGACACAATCACTGTCAATGTCTTTGATGCAATAAAAAGACCAGATGATGATAGTGATTGTTTTGAAATTAATGTCTTAGAGGAAGTGATGCATGAAGATGAAACTCCCTTGCAAGAATTTACTGTTGAATTGCAAGAAAGAGATCATATCCCTTTTGAGGAAGACATTAAAGTTGCTAATGAATTGCTTGAACAGAAGACTTCTGACAAGGAAATAGGTGCTCCTAAAGTTGATCTTAAGGAGTTACCTCCAGCCCTAAAGTATATGTTCCTGGGTGACAATGAAACATATCCAGTGATCATAAATAACAGTTTATCTGCTGATGATGAGAAGAAACTGAAAGAAATTCTTTTAAAGCATAAGACTGCTTTAGGATGGTCCATGGCTGATCTTAAGGGTATAAGCCCTTCCTTCTGTACGCATAAAATTCTCATGGAGAATGATATCAAACCTGTAAGGCAGCCTCAAAGGAGATTGAACCCCATGATGAAAGAAGTGGTGAGAAAAGAAGTAGTTAAACTTCTTGATGCTGGAATGATTTATTCAATATCAGATACTGCATGGGTGAGTCCTGTACAAACTGTACCAAAGAAAGGAGGTGTTACTGTGGTAAAGAACGATAAGGATGAATTAATCTCTACCAGGACAATTACTGGATGGAGAATGTGTGTTGACTACAGACGGCTTAATGAAGCAACTAGGAAGGATCATTTTCCTCTCCCTTTTGTGGATCAAATGCTGGAAAGGTTAGCAGGTCATTCATATTATTGTTTCCTTGATGGGTACAGTGGTTATAATCAAATTGCAGTGACTCCAGAAGATCAAGAAAAGACAGCATTCACTTGTCCTTTTGGCGTTTTTGCCTATAGGAGAATGCCGTTTGGATTGTGCAATGCACCTGCTACTTTTCAAAGGTGCATGTTATCAATCTTCTCAGATATGGTAGAAAAGTTCTTAGAAGTATTCATGGATGACTTTTCGGTATTTGGCTCTTGCTTTGATGATTGCTTAGGCAATTTATCTAAAGTACTAAAAAGATGTCAGGAGACAAATCTGGTCCTTAACTGGGAAAAATGTCATTTCATGGTCCAAGAAGGCATTGTGCTTGGACACAAAATTTCTAAGGAAGGTATAGAAGTTGATAGAGCAAAACTAATGCTCATTGAAAAACTACCTCCTCCAATTAATGTTAATGGAGTGAGGAGTTTCCTTGGTCATGCTGGCTTTTATAGAAGATTCATCAAAGACTTCTCAAAAATTGCCAAGCCACTAAGTCAACTTCTCATGAAAGATAATGAGTTCGTTTTTGACGATGCATGTCTCAAAGCCTTTAATTTATTAAAGGAAAAACTCACTACTGCTCCTGTCTTGGTTTCACCTGATTGGAGTATGCCATTTGAGTTGATGTGCGATGCTAGTGATCTAGCTATTGGTGCTGTTCTTGGCCAACGAAGAAACAAACTGTTGCACGTAATTTATTATGCTAGCAAAGTTCTGAATGAAGCACAGGTAAACTATGCAACAACAGAGAAGGAGATGCTCGCTGTGGTCTATGCACTTGATAAATTTAGACCGTATCTCCTTGGTGCCAAGACCATCATTTTTACTGATCACGCAGCAATAAAGTATTTGATCTCTAAACAAAATGCAAAACCACGGCTGTTAAGGTGGATGTTGTTATTTCAAGAGTTTGATTTAGAGATCAAAGACAAGTCAGGAATGGAAAATAAGGTTGCGGATCACTTATCCAGAATCCGAGAGAAGACCCTACAAGATGATCCTGCTTTAGAGATCAACGATTATTTTCCGGATGAACAAGTCCTTGCAATATCTGTGAAATTATCTGAAGAACCAATTTTTGCACTACATATGGAACCATGGTTTGCTGATTTTGTTAATTTTAAGGTCATCAAGAAAGTACCTCCTGATCTCACAAAGCAACAAGTGAAAAAGTTCTTACATGATGCCAGGAGGTATGTATGGGATGATCCATTCCTGTATTTCCAATGTGCTGATGGAATCTTGAGAAGATGTGTATCAGAATTGGAAATCAAGGAAATTTTATGGCATTGTCACAATTCTGATTATGGTGGTCATTTTGGTGGAAATAGAACTGCACAAAAGGTATTGCAAAGTGGGTATTACTGGCCTACTCTTTTCAAAGATGCCAGAGAGTATGTGGAAAAATGCGAAAGATGCCAAAAGACAGGGAACATTTCCCGGAAAGATGAAATGCCTCTAAACACTATTATGGAGGTGGAATTATTTGATTTATGGGGGATTGATTTCATGGGACCATTTCCATCTTCCTATTCCAACCAGTACATTCTGGTAGCTGTGGATTACGTTTCTAAGTGGGTTGAGGCAACAGCTCTTCCTACTAATGATGCGAAGGTGGTTGTAAACTTCCTAAGAAAGAATATCTTTACCAGATTTGGAGTGCCAAGAGCAATCATAAGTGATGGAGGCTCTCATTTTTGCAATAAGCAGTTTGAAAATCTGTTAACAAAATATGGTGTCAAGCATAAGGTCGCTACACCTTATCATCCACAGACAAGTGGCCAAGTGGAAGTTTCCAATAGGGAACTGAAGCGAATCCTGGAAAAGACTGTCAGTATTTCTCTAAAGGATTGGTCAAAAAGACTGGATGATGCACTGTGGGCATACCGAACTGCATACAAAACTCCGATAGGAATGTCTCCTTATCAGCTTGTGTACGGGAAAGCTTGTCATTTACCAGTGGAGCTTGAACATAGAGCCTTTTGGGCTATTAAATTCCTAAACTTTGATGCCACAGCAGCTCTTGAGAAACGAAAGTTTCAACTGTTAGAGCTTGATGAGTTTAGGAATTCAGCCTTTGAAAGCTCTAGGATTTATAAAGAAAAAGCGAAGAAGTATCATGATAGCAAACTTAAACACAAGGAGTTTGAGCCTGGTCAGCAGGTATTGTTATATAATTCCCGATTGAAACTTTTTCCAGGGAAGTTGAAATCCAGGTGGAGTAACC
>JAVKPL010015747.1:0-13129 GCA_032173675.1 Gastrolobium villosum
GTGCCTCTGATTCCTTCAACACATCAGCACTTGATCTTATCACTGAGCCTTCTTACGAATCATCATTTGAACCAGTTCTCAATTCCAACAGGCAGTCACATACATCTCTCAACAGTTTCACAACAGAAAAATTTGGGTCAGTGATTTGATATGATTGCAAACATTTAGCCTCCATCATTTCTAGAAGTTGTTCTCGTGGATGGAGGAATATTTTCATCTGCATGTCCTTCATCTCTACTTTGTGATGATGCCACAGTGACATGGCCATCTTGCTTTCCAGCTGCACCATTCTTCATTGATGAGACCCTTACACTTTCTGATTCTTCAAAAAAAAATTAAAAAAAAATCATTAATCAATCTATTTATGAAAATGAAAGTTTGTTGGCAACACAATAACTAAAAGAAAAATAGCAACACAATAATTAAAAGAAAAATAAATGACACAAAAGTGACATTTTCTTTGGTTTTAGACAATGATAAGACCAATTCAGATGTGTATATACAAAATTTCAGTACTTTTGTAGTACTGAACACTCCCTACATAACCCACTACAATTAGAAAAATATAACTCACCTAACTGTATTTAGTCCACCGACAGCTTTAATGTTAATATCACACAAGTCCCACTTATTTCTAATTTTATTAAAGGAGCACGTACCACGCAAGTCCTGAAAATTTACTCTACATATGCAAGCAATGACCAACATAGAGCATCTTATGACAAACTTTCTGGAAACACAAAAATCAGTATAGACTTGTATATTGCATATGCCAATTAGAGCATATGGTGAGGCCACAGTGCCTCACTTCTACCAGTTGACAACTAACGTGATCCAATTATGCAAACACCATAAGAAAGATGCTGGCATTTTAAGGGGTAAAAAGAAACAATACTCAGGTTCAGTTTAACTAAAAAAAAAATTATAGCCAAAGCAAAATTTATACATTGACTTCTTACTTCTTTTCAGGCACTGTGGCATTAAAGATTTTTCCTGTATTTTACTAAGAAAATATTTCCATCTAATCCACAATACTACCAAGCAAATACGGCACTAAATATTGAATTCATCAAAAGTTGACCATGCTTGGACTGTAGTTTGCAAACCCCAAACCTCAAGGTTTGGGGTGTGCAAACTGAGTTTCATCCACTTATAACATGTTTGGCAAAACCACGGCTGGATTGTGTTTGAACACGTCTTCAGGTATCAATCAATGGTTTGTTAGGCAGTAACAAAAATTGTTTCTTTTCTGATGGGTAAAACCATGGTTTACAAACTATAAACCAAACAAGCCAGTTACAACTAAGATGCCATGCCACTAAAAATGAAAGGTAGACAAAATGCATGAAACTTGTCATCGAGGAAAAGTCCATTGAATACCTGGAGGAATCACTGCAATGGGAGGGGGAACCTCATAATCAGGCAATTCATCAATAGGCTCATCCTTGGGTATGATCAGCGTATGAATACCAGGCATTCTGTTGTTTGGCAACAGAAACTTTCCAGTTTCAACTTTTGGTTCTTTAGATGGTCCTGAAGGGGATGCTCTTTCAGACATAAATCTTCTTTTCCTGCCGGTAACTTGTGAGGATGCAGGATGCTCTCCCCTGTCAACAATACCATCTCGTGTTGGAATTGGGAGTGCTTCAATCCTCCAATTTCCATCGGACGAGAATATTATCTTTTGAGACTGCTGTCTAGAACGACTCTCGGATGATGTGTTGTCTTCTAATTTTGGCTTTTTTAATGGAGGGGTAGCTGAGCTGGGGGCACTATTAGTCGGAGGATGCAAAGGCTGACTCTCTTGACCTCTTAAATGCAACCTTTTCCTTTTCAAATGTCGGGCTTCTTCAACATGCATCTGTTCTTCGTCGCCCTCCATCTCTTCTTCCTGGTTGTTTGGAAAGGCAGAAGTCATTTCAGCAGCTATAGACATTGAAAAAAGAAAGAAAGAAAGAAAGAAAGAAAGGCTGATTAACTCAGCCAACAAAAAATTATATGTGAGTATTATGTACATCAACTTTCTTGGTTTTCTTTTTCTGTTCTGGCACCTGTTAAATTATATCAGATAATCAAGTAAGTATTCAAAAGAGACACTCCGGGGAAAAAGGAAAAAGATAGAGAATAAAGTGGGAAATGCACCTTGTTTTCATCATCCTCAAATATAGCATCTGCCAGAGTTCTATAGTTCTCTTGCTCAATGAATTCCCAATTCATATCGTACAACTTCAGGAGTTTCTTTAATACTGGTTTCACTCTCCATTCACCAATCCCAATAACTGACATTGCACGGTAGGCCGCTACCACTCTTGGATGGGGTGCCATTTCTAATCAGCGAAGAGTTACTTTCACTATAGGCTCCCAAGTGTAAACCGCCCCTAACTTTCAAAGATTTCTGCGATGGGAAATACAATATATGATTTATGAGCAATTAAGCTACAAAACCTAAACATTGAAATATCAGTCACCCAAATTTTCAATAACAAAGCATATAAGCCAAAATTCAGACAGACAACGATTAACAAAAGAAATTAAATGACAAAAAAAAAGCTTCCTATTTTGACATATAGATGTAATATCTTATTCCATCATCCTTTGTAAGAAAACTTTTTTGTAAGTAGTAGAATATAACCCTTCCTAGGAATTTTTGTTTACAATAAACTATCCAACAGCATCAATGAGTCAAAACTTGTCCATCATCATACTCTTTCTAGACTTAAAATTCAAAGCGAAAAACAAACAACATTAGATAGATAAATTTACAGCTGAATAGTTAGGGTAACAACTGCTCATATCATCTGGTGCATTTAGAAAGAGCTAAGACAAAGGAACAACGGGTGATTCAGGCTCCTCAAGCAATACGCGTTGAGTAAAAAGACAAAGCTTAGAAATTTAAGAGCTATAACTATAAGACACACACTCATTTCCCTGAGTGAAGTGAGTGAATGAACCCACAATTACACATAGAAATTTCCTAAAGTTAAGCTTTGAAAAATGATCACAGAACATGAATTTTTTACATGCGCTAGCAAGGAAAGTGAAAACCTCAAGAAGAACATGCAACGGAAAATTTGCACACAACATTGATCTTCCCCACCCAAAACCTGGAATCGACCCCAAACCACATTGAAAAAAATTAAAAAAAAACACACACACACACAGACAGACAACATATTTCACAGTAAAAAAAGAAAAATAAAAAAAGTTTGGACCTTGGAAAAAGCATAGGAAGAATACCTCAGAGAGAGAACAATATACTGAGGAAGCGTCACCAGCAAAATGATTTCAAGAGACCAACAATAGTGGAGAGAAATAACAAAAATCAGAAAAACACTGCGGTGAAGTATGGATTATCTTGGGATAATTTCTAAGAGAGAGAGAGCATCATCTATAAGAGACCACACGTCTATAAAACTTAAGTACTTTCGCACGTTCTCTTGATCTACATCGAAGACTATTTATAAGCTATAAAATTGACCAAAATAACTTCAGATATAACACCCTCATTACTTTATAACTGATATAACTGACTCATTACTTTATAACTGACATAACTGACTCATTAATATTTTAATTGACGTAACTGACTCATTAATAAAAAAACGGACATTTAAAATTTATCCCAACAATCAACAGTTATAATTTATTCGGAATTACACTTATTAATTAATCATTAATTGCCAATAAATGATAACCGTTGATTGGCGGAAATCAACGATTAGGATTTGATGTCAAATTTCAAAGTTTGACACCGGTATCAATGGATCCTATATATATGGGTAAAGTGTGTGTCATTTTAAAGGAGGTAAAATTATGTCATTTTAAGAGAGAGATAGATAAAAGAGGAGAGAGAGTTGACAAAAAAAAAATATGTGGGTCCCACCTCTTTGTGAGAGTGAAAGGATATAAGTTGTGTCATTTAAAAGGATAAATACTTTTCCCTATATATATTTCATAACTCATAATCTTACATCAATCATATACCAAATCAAATCAATGATATTTGAGATTAAATATATCAGTAATTAATTAGGCCATATAACTTGGGATAGGATATTTTTACAATCAAATAATGTTATTACCAATGTTACGACCACATCTTAACCCTTGATTTCCGCCGATCAACGGTTATCATTTATTGCGAATTAGTAATTATTTAATAAGTTTGATTTGAAAAATAATAACCGTTGATTGGCGGAAATCAACGGTTACGATGTGGCCGTAACATTGGTAATAACATTATTTGGTTGTCACAATATCCTATCCCATATAACATTTAAATATTAGAAATATTAATAATCAATTATAATATTAAAAGGATTTTGTTATAATTATAATATTAAGATTCTTGATAATAAGGGTTCGTTTTTTGTGCAGTTACTACATATAAGTAATCTGCAATAAACCACTAGGGTTAGCCAAATGGTGTGGGGTGTGTGTAGTATAGGGTGTTGTGCTCAATTCCTTGTAACCTCCAAAAAAAATCTACAAGGAAAGCGAAAACCTCAAGAAGAACATGCACTGAAAAATTTGCACACAACATTGATCTTCCCCACCCAAAACCTGGAATCAACCCCAAACCACATTGAAAAAAATAAAAAATAAAAAACACACACCCACAGACCGACAACATATTTCACAGTAAAAAAAATGAAAAATAAAAAAAGTTTGGACCTTGAAAAAAGATTAGCTCAACATATCTACATCCTAAAATTCACACAAAACCTAGATCTCATAAATGCAATAAATCATCCATCAAATTCATAATATAAGAGCCTGTGTATTCGTTAACGGCCTTGGTTCCCTCATAAACGGCGTGTTTAGCCAATTTACCGGGAAGCAACAATGGCACCGCCGTATGGATCTCCCTCGATGTCATGGTTGGCTTCTTTTTGTAGCGAGCCGAACGCGATGCCTCCTGAGCGAACTTCTCCAAGATATCGTTGATGAAGCTGTTCATGATCCCCATGGCCTCGGGGGAAATGTCCATGTCAGGGTGAACCTGCTTCAACACCTCCAAGATGTAATCATTGTAACTTTCAACGCTCTTCTTCTTCTTGTCGCTGCCACCTTTGTTACGGTTAAGGAGGGTAGGTTGAGGGGAGCTCCATCATGGAGTAAAGACTTTGTAGCAATATAATTGAGTGTGGTTTGTATCTTGGGTTTACCTTGGTTAGGTTAGTTGTTACTGCAGTCAGGTTGTTAGGCAGTTGAAGTTGTTAGGCGGTTGTGGGTGAGTTAGCAAGTTAGTTGCATTCCTTTGCTAACAGATGTTTGTATATAAACAAGACACATCTCTGCATGTGTTATTACTTGAATAATAACCATTTAGTTCCTTTCCTTCTCTGTGTTCATTCTTAAGAGTGCAAAGCTCTTAACATTGGTGCTTTCATTTCTTCTACTCTCTGGTTGTATCATGCGGCTTCAAGAGGTGGCTGAGGAACTTGGTTCCTTTCAACAACGCATCGACAGGACCTTGGAGGAGATTCAACACAAGTTCAACGATCATCAGTCTCAGTTCTTAGCCCTGAATACTCAATTACAGCAGATACATGCCGTGGTTGTAGGGGGCGGAAATCGTTCAGAGGATCCTGCTCAAGATCGCGTGCAACATGGTTCTTCCAACAATGATACTGTTGGTGGATCACATGCAAGGTACGATCCGAATGATCCACGGAATATCATGCGTTCTGTTAAAATGGAACTTCCTTCGTTTTCGGGGACAGATCCAGTGGGGTGGATTTTTCGCGCGGAGTTATATTTTGGTTTGCACCAGATTCCGGATTCCCTGAAGGTTCGTCTAGCGGGCATGAAGATGGATGGCATGGCTGGTCCTTGGTTCCAATGGTTGTTCAATGGAGGTACCATACATTCGTGGGATCAATTGAAGCTTGCTGTCAAGCAACGTTTCGGTGGAACGGCATACACTGATCTTCGTGGAGTGTTATCCAAGTTGTGTCAGTTGGGAGCGCTTAATGAGTACATTAGGGATTTTGAAGCATTGATCAACCAAGTAACCGATTTTTCAGATGAAGTTTTGATGAGTTTTTTTGTTTCTGGGTTACAACCAGATTTAAAAAGAGCTATTCAGCTTCACACTCCAACCTCTCTCCATCAGGCAATGCAATTGTCCATCACCTATGAGGCTCATTTTGCTGATTTGCGGGGTTCCTTCTCTTCTTTTCACAGTAAGAAATATGTTCCTAAACCTATTTCTATTGTGGAACAAACCAATCCTGCTTCTTCCATTAAACCAGCATTGCCTAGTGTACCTACTTTCCCAGCCTTGCCTTCTAATGTTCCTGTCAAGAGAGTTTCCCAAGAATTTCTACAGAAGCGCAGAGATTTAGGTCTTTGTTATACTTGTGATGACAAATGGACTTCCAAACATCGTTGCAAGGCTAAGATGTTAATGTTGATGGGGGAATGCGATGAGTGGGATGCTGATGTGGATGAGCAAATAGTTTGGCAACCTGATCAATCCATGCCAGAAGTTCAGGATGCTGCCCTTCATTCTATGGCAGGGGACCTCAATCCTAGAGCATTGGAGTTTCAAATTCTCTTGGGAAAGAGGTTAGTGTCTATTCTTGTAGACTCAGGCAGCACTCATAATTTTGTGCAGCGAAGCATTGCTGAAGAAATGGGATTTTCTATGATTAAAATTCCTCGGTTGAGAGTATTCCTTGGTAATGGGGAATTTCTCATTTGTGAAAGGAAATGTCCAGCAGTTCCTTTGGAGATACAGGGTCAAGTTTTTGTGGTGGATCTATGGGTGATTGAACTGTCCAACCTTGGAGTTATTTTGGGAATCCTCTGGCTCAGTTCTTTAGGCAAGGTGGTCCATGATTATTGCGATATGTCAATGGAATTTTCTTGGAATCACCACAGGGTTATCTTGTATGGTGCTAAGAAACAGTTGACTCCTAAACCGATTGATGGTGCTTGTTCTTTTTTATCAACATCCCTACCTGCCCAATCTGCTGATGCAATGCTACCTGAGTTTCTGACGTTGCAGAATCAAGTGCCTGTTGAAGTGTGGAATATTTTGGTGAGGTATCAATCTGTCTTCCAGTTGCCACAAGGTCTTCCTCCTTCTCGAGATTGTGACCATGCCATTCATTTAATTGAAGGAGCTAAACCAGTGAGTGTGAAACCGTATAGATATGCTCACCATCAAAAAACTGAGATTGAGAAACAGGTAGCAGATCTACTGGTTTCGGGATTCATCAAGGCAAGTCATAGTCCTTTTTCTTCTCCTGTGCTATTGGTTAGGAAGCAAGACAACTCTTGGCGGTTATGTATCGATTATAGGGCCTTGAACAACATAACTGTAAAGGATTGTTTTCCGATTCCCACCATTGATGAGCTATTGGATGAATTGAGGGGTGCTGAATATTTTTCCAAATTGGATCTAAGGAGTGGCTACCATCAAATTCGGTTAGTTCCTCAAGATACACCTAAGACGGCATTTCGCACCCATGAAGGACACTATGAATTTTTGGTGTTGCCATTTGGTCTAACCAATGCACCATCTACTTTTCAATCAGCCATGAATCAAATGTTTAAACCATATTTGAGGAAGTTTATTATAGTCTTCTTTGATGACATTTTGATTTATAGTCCTTCTTTTTTGGATCACTTGAATCATTTACAAGTGACCTTGGATTGCTTACACCAAAACCAATTTATGGTCAAGCTGAGCAAATGTGGTTTTGCTTTGACAGAAATTGACTACTTGGGCCACATAGTGTCTCGAGAGGGTGTTAAGGCTGATCCCAAAAAGATTTCAGCCATGCTTCTGTGGCCACAGCCGAAAAATGTTAAGCAACTTAGGGGTTTCATTGGACTTACAGGATATTATAGAAGATTTATTCAACACTATGCAGCTTTGGCAACACCTCTTACTGATCTTCTAAAAGCTGATTCGTTTACTTGGAATGACAGTGCCCAAGAAGCTTTCTTTTTTTTAAAGAAAGCCATGACTTCAACTCCTATTTTGGCTCTACCTGATTTTGCTTTGCCTTTCATTATCGAGACAGATGCCTCATCTACTGGCATTGGAGCAGTATTGATTCAACACAATAAACCAATTGCCTTCTTTAGCAAAAAGCTTGGAGTTAGAATGAGACTAGCTTCTACATATGTAAGGGAACTCTATGCTGTGACAGAAGCTGTTAAAAAATGGAGACATTATTTGTTGGGGTCCAAATTCATCATTAAGACTGATCACAGAAGTCTGAAAGAATTAATGTCTCAAACCATTCAAACCTTGGAACAACAAAAGTATATGTGTAAGTTGATGGGTTATGATTTCACTATTGAATACAAATCGGGTATTTCGAATGTTGTTGCTGATTCATTATCTCGAAGGCATGAAGAAGAGGAGGATACAGGCATTTCGAATGTTGTTGCTGATTCATTGTCTCGACGGCATGAAGAAGAGGAGGATACAGGTACCACTTTGTCCTTAGTGTCTCAGGTTACATTTGATGTGGTCAATCAGATTAAAGAGGAAAACAGTACAGATCCGGATCTGTTAGCTTTTCACCTAAAAATTTCAAAAGGGGAGCACATTGATTCTCACATTACGGTAAGGGGAGGAATCCTGTATCATAAACACAGATTTTTGTTGGGATCCAAATCTCAATTGTGCCAAATGTTGATCCAGGAAGCTCATGCCACACCAGTTGGAGGCCATGCTGGCATTACAAGGACCCTATTGCGCTTGTCTGCTTCTTTTTATTGGACCCATATGAGGAAGGATGTCACAACTTATGTAAAGCAATGTTCAGTTTGCCAATTCATTAAAACAAGCACAACACCTCCCTATGGTTTGCTTCAACCCTTACCTATACCTGAGGGAGTCTTTGAGGATTTGAGCATGGATTTCATTACAGGTTTGCCTCTTTCTAAAGGGTTTTCTGTCATTTTAGTGGTTGTGGATAGATTAACCAAATTTGCTCACTTTGGGGCCTTAACTCATCCGTACACAGCAGCTAAAGTGGCTTCTTTATTTTGTGATATGGTTGTCAAGTTGCATGGGTTCCCAAAAACAATTGTGTCTGATAGGGATAGCATTTTTCTCAGTCATTTTTGGTCCTTGCTCTTCAAACACAGTGGCACCACACTTCGCACTAGCACTTCATACCATCCCCAATCAGATGGACAAACTGAAGTCACCAACCGTTATTTGGAGCAGTATATCAGGGCTTTTTGTCATGATGAAAACCATCGATGGTCCTTTTATTTGAGCTGGGCAGAATTACATTATAATACTGCTGTACACTCTTCTATTGGGATATCACCTTTTCAAGCCTTGTATGGCAAACTACCTACCATGATCCCTCATTATCCACAAGGTTCAGTGCGGGTGGAAGCTGTGGATGTCACCCTCTCTCACAGGAATGAGCTCCTGTCTAGTTTGAGGAAACATTTACAAGATGCGCAGAATAGGATGAAAATCCAGGCTGACAGGCATAGGAAGGATATTTCCTTGAACGTTGGTGACTTGGTATTGGTTAAGCTCCAACCTTATCGTCAGATTTCGTTGGCAAAGAAAACTAACCAAAAATTAGCCAAGAGATACTTTGGTCCATTTCCAATTTCCAGGGTGTTAAGTCCAGTATCTTATCAGTTACAACTACCTGAGGGCTGCAAGATCCATCCATCCTTTCATGTGTCGGTGTTGAAGCCGTTTCGAGGTGTTCACAAGGATCTGATTCCTACTTTTCCCACTATTGCTCATGACAACCGACCAGTTCAACAGCCTGCAGCTGTGCTGATGTCTCGGTCCATCAACACCAGATCCGGTCCGAAACGCCAATGGTTGGTACAATGGTCTGATGCCTTGCCTGAAGATTCTACATGGGAAGATGAAACAGACCTTATACTGCAGTATCCAGACATGAACCTTGAGGACAAGGTTTCTTTGCACGCAGGGACGAATGTTACGGTTAAGGAGGGTAGGTTGAGGGGAGCTCCATCATGGAGTAAAGACTTTGTAGCAATATAATTGAGTGTGGTTTGTATCTTGGGTTTACCTTGGTTAGGTTAGTTGTTACTGCAGTCAGGTTGTTAGGCAGGAAGAGTTAAGAGTGAGAAAAAAAAATCATCAATGCCCTGTGGTTACTTTTGAAATCACTTAGGTCCATGTGTACTTTCATCATATATATATATATATATATATATATATATATATATATATATATATATATATATTGCAGGTTATATTTCCAAACTTTTTTGTTTACAAATTACATTATGTTCTCCGCAAAAATATAGTGTAATTTGTAAAAAAATTCAAAAAATTTATAAATGGATCATGTCCCTATATATATATATATGTAAAAGGGTATTTTTGTATCACATATATCCTGGAGTTTATTTTTTATTAAGCACAAATACGTATGTGATAAAAAAACACACGAATATAGATGAATATGAAACATATCAAAGGAATATTGATGAATTTTTCTAAAAAAATAAACCATTGTAGTGAATAAAATAAGGGTTTGCTTTTTCTATTAGATAGCTTATCTACATTGAGACCAAAACGACGTCATTTTGAGGTGGAAATTGAAATATTTTTGCAATTATATTTTGTTTTGGGTTATAATAGTCTTTTTTAATATAATTTTTTAACATAAAACAACGTCATTTTGGGAATAAATGTAAATAATTTATCTACGTTTACGATAGAAACATTAAAGCCGTAAAATAAAAGAAACAAAAAAAGAAAAAGAAAAAGAAAGTTAAGAGTATATACAGTAGAAGAAAAGTTTCTTACATTTTCGAGGGGAAAATAGGGCACAATAGTTAACTCTATAGCAGTATAGCTTTCAGTTTCACCTTCCCTATTTTTATTATTATTATTAGAGGAAGAAAAAAATGGTATGTGTTAAAAAGCAAGTAAAAACGGTCCTTCGTGAAAATTGATAAAAATGTTGCGTTTTATTATTTTGACCATTTTTAAAAACGCCGCGTTTTAAAACGTAAAAGCGATAAAAACTTATGTTTTTACCGTTTTGACCATTTTTATTTAAAACGAAATTAAAAAAAAAATTATGAAAAAAGAAATTAAAGAAAAACCCAACTTTTTCGTTTCCTTCAAATCATATGCACAGAACTAATTCAACCCAAAAGCTTAAGCTGGTGGGTGAGGGTTTTTTAATGGTTTATATTATTCTCTAACACGCCCCCTCACACGAGAGTCCATTGGGCTTGAAGGGTGGATAATGCACAGGCCCACCTACCTGTGCGAATAGAGAAATTCCACTTGACAGAAAGTGGGGGGCGGCGAGGATCGAACCCGGAACACAAGACTCTGATACCATGTAAAGAACCTTGGGATACACCACCCCAAAATCTTTTTGAATATTTTTGTTTATAATTATGTCTTATAAAGCTGCAATTCTATTATAAGTTATGTTATGAGAATCATTTTGTGTTTTTGGGTCATTGTGTGCATTGAAAAAGGTGAAATTATATCCTCATGAGTGATGATCCAAAATCTGCAGAGTGTATGAAGCAGTTAGAGCATATTGGTTATCCATTACTTGTTCGTTATCACTATTTATAATTTTAATATTTGGTTATCAAAAATAATTTTCCTTTTTAGATAGATAAGTGGCTCAACACATATGTTCATTATGTGATATTATCTTTACATGCATATATATAATTTTGTATCTTGACCTTAAGTATTAGAAAGTAGAAACTTTACGTTTCGTGATGTTTCTACGTTTTACGTTTCTATCACCCATTTCCGTTTCTACGTAAAGATTCGAGTTTGACAACATTGCTAATATGATCTCGTTTTTTGTTCTTGGGGGTGGGTTCTGATTCTGTTGCCTATGGTCGCGCCATTCTTGGCTCATATTCTGGATAAACGTTGCCAGTCCCCCAATGGTAGTGATAAGATCCTCTTCCGCATCGCCAGACCTTCCCCGAGTTGAACCGCGACCACCTGCCATGCTTCTGCACTCACAATATCATGAAATGAGTTGATCAGGCTCACCGCAAGTTATTTATGGCAGCAGTCCCAAGTAGGTACTCGAGTTCAACTCGGACAAGTTAGCTATGCATCCGTGTCTTATCACAGAACAGTCTAAACAATCTAACTACCCTAGCTAATATATACTTAAACTACAGCACATTTAGGCAGTCAATCAGCAGATAAACACAATCAACAATCAATTCAATCAATCACAAGCAAATCCATGGACCAAACTGCTCTGATACCAATTAGTGTAACGCCCTCCCTTGAATGCATCCAAGAGAGTCGTTTGCTAAGCGGAATTAGAGTCGTTAACGTCACATGAGCTAACAAAATTCTTTATTATAGGTTCAAATCCGAAAAGCGTTTCTACAATTCTTATCACTTCTGTTTGGACGATAAAAAATATTTCAAGTGATTTAGAAAGAGCACGTTGAGGGCTTCGCGTGCATATAAAATAATAGTAAATCGGAGTTCGTTTGCTCATAAAAACACCACCCGTAAGGTGCACTGTAAAAATTTCAGCACTTAAATTCTTTTCACAAACGTTTTCCAAAACAGCCGCTGTTCATAAAAGTTCAAGGTAAAATAGAGATGATATAGTCTACAGTCATCCAAGAGTACCCAAAATTTTACACATTACAGTCATCCAATCAATCAAACAGCAACAGTACAAGTCCATTCATCAGCAAGCAACAACAAATATCACGTCTTCAAATGCTTTTACGTCCTCTTGCCATTTTGGAAAATAGCAGCCCCGAAGGGGTAGAAAAATCCCAGTAGTGTGGCAACAAAACCAGTAATATAACAGTATTAACTAGGCACAAAATCATAAACAGTCACTTCAACATATCCTTGTTCCTTTTCCTTTTTCATTTTCATCATATTCATATATATAGCGTATATAACGCCTTTCCTTTTCATCATATTCATATATTGCGTATATAACGCCTTTCCATTGCGCTTTTAGCACCGTCGTGCGCGCACTTCACAGTGGAATCAAATATACCCTTGGCACCTGAGCTCCATGTGGATTCCAACTGTGGGCCTATGCGGACTGATGCCAGTGTCCCATACCCGGATCCTCGGGGGATGCAACAAAGACCAACCTGACCGAAGGCAGCAACAACATAG